>JASAMZ010008980.1:5000-37466 GCA_030248115.1 Linhomoeus sp. GSCO2_2 | reverse complement strand
ACTGAGCGTTGCGCCGAAATCTGGCATCTCTGTGCATCAATCGCGCTCTGTAGTACTCTGGTGGTCGCACCTTGGAAAGCCGCTCTGCATAGACGCCAAAGTGCGGGTCTTCAATGGCGCTCTCGTCTTCAACCACCTCAATGTCCTTGTATAGTCGGTTGTTGGCCTTCAGCCAATACAACGCTTTCTTCACTTTCCCCAGGTCCACCAACGATCTCCATACCACCCTGCGTTGGTTTGGCAAGGAGTCGACCAGAATCTCAAGACACTCTGGAGATGGCAGTTTCGAAGCCGTGTAGTCCAGGGTCTCACTCAGGGGAAGTGGGAAGTGAATTGAGGTCCCCTTGATGGCCTGCTGCAACTCAGCAGTGCTTCCCTTGAATCGGTAGGGTTTCAGCCTGATCACCGTGTGGAAACACTTGGCCAGCCTGATCAACAGCAGTTCATAGCAGTTGAGATCACTGATCTCTTCAGGGATGGCGTCTATGCCCATGCCATTCTCCTGTGACAACTGCGGCACATTGCCCTTGCCTATGCTGTCTGCACATTTGGAGCAAACGAAAGACAGACTGCGATCTCTGCGCAGTGGCCTGTCTTCTGTGTACTGCCAGAGTGCCACCTGCTCTCCACTTGAGGCCATCTCTCTGGTTTCCAAATAGACCTTGATTTTCCTCTGAATCTGCCTGCTTCTATCAGTGGTCGTCTGTTTGTATTCCCTTGATTTTGGGTACAAACATTGACAGACGTCACAGACGTGAATGGGATAGTCGCGAATTTCATTTTCGAATTTTCGAAATTGTTTTGCATACTTTTCGCGAATTTCCGTTTCAGTCATCTGGCACCGATTTGCTTTGGCACCTTGTTCGCCGTCTGTTCTATCCGACTGCTTCTCCTCTTTCTCTACCCGCTCTGTGATCAACTCTCGGATCACTCTCAAATCCCCATTGGAGAAGGCGTGGTCAAGTTTGACCAGCCACGTGTTCACCTCTCTCAGCCGATAGAACTGTCGAATCAGCGTTCGCATGCCCTTGTAGTGCTCCTGCACGTCGCGCATGAGCTTCAGATGGTCGGTGCACTGCGAGCCCTTCCTGCATTCAGGGTACTTGTCATGCTGATCAGCGCAGGCCTTGCAGGACTCGAAGTCGATCAGGGCCATCTGCAGCTTGAGCAACTCCACGTTGGGATCGATTTCACACAGCGCCGCGTGCAGCCTACTCGCCCACTCGGGGGGCATTCGCTGCTCGCACTCGCCGTCACACTCTCTCACGAGGAAGTCCTTGTCTTCAGGCTCCTCCTCACCCACCTTCGTCTGGCCCTTGGCCTTCCTGGCCTTCTTGCGCTTTGGAGACGCCGTTGGAGACTGACTGGACGTCGACTCCACTGAAGCAGACGTCGCGACGGGAACGACGGTGGCTACGTCTACGTCTACGTCTACGTCTGCGGTGGCTACGGAGGCGGCGACGGCGGCCGGCGGTTCTACGACTTCTTGGCTACGCGGGTCGTCGGTTTGACTACCGTTTCTGCGTGCCTGCATGACAGAGTACATTTCATACTCCTTCTCGTCTGTGTTCACGCCGTGCCGTTCGTGCGTTCTGGTATGATATCTTTCGCCGCCGTATAGTTGCCCGAGCGCGCCTTCTATCTCGTCTAACGAAAGCTTCGTTAAAGCGGTTTCGCTCTTTTGGAAGCGGTCGTATATGCGCCGCGCCAATTTGAACAGTTTTGCGCGCATTTCCTTGCGGTGCGCCAATGCCACGAGTACTGTATGAGTGACGTGCATTTGCATTTGGCGCTGCTTCGCGACAAGTTGGCCTTTCGTCACTTTAGACCCCAGGCCCCACTGACTCAGCTGGTTCTTGACCAGGCGCCCAATCACCATACGTCTCCAATACTTGTCTTTATTTCGGTGCCACTCTAGACTACCCGGTTGCATGTACTGTAGCTGCGGCCGGCCGGCCCGGCTTTCAAACAACCGCGTTTTTCGAAGTCGATTCCTTTGTTTGTTCATCCGTTGGAATCTGTCCTTGTTCTGCTGGTACCGTTCTCGCATTTTGGCGAGGAATTTCTGCCACTCTTTGCGGCGCTGTTCAATCTTCCTCCTGTTGAGGAATTTCGCGTGTAGTCTGTAGTGACGCTGCCAACGCGTGGAAGCAGTAACCCTGTGTAATTGATGGCTGCGTCGCTTTCGCGCCCGTTCACTTTGCCCGTGCGACTGACGATGCTTCCTTTTGGCCAGCGCCACTTTGCCCTTGTGCGCCGTCTTCCATTGGCGCCTTGCAGACCGAATTTTGTCTCGGTGGATTGCCCTGTACAGCTGTATGTACTCCGACCATTTCGTCTGAAACTCTCGCGACTTCATCTTGCCAAGAATCCTTTCTCGGTTCAGCTTGTAGTAATCCTTCCTGATGGACAGGATTTCGTAGCGCTTCCTGAGATACTCACACCTCTTCCATCTCAGGTTGTCCAGTCGCCTTTCCTTGTACCAGCGCGCTTTGTATTTCAAAAGTTCCTCCCGTTTCTTACGGTAGGCGACCTTTCTCCCTTCCAACACTTCGCCCCGCCGATTACGGTAGGCGACCTTTCTCCCTTCCAACACTTCGTCCCGCCGAGTAAGGTAGGCGAGCTTCTTGTACTCCAACACTTCGCTCCGTTTCTTCTGGTAAGCGAGCTTTCTCGCCTCCAACACTTCGCCCCGCCGATTACGGTAGGCGACCTTTCTCCCTTCCAACACTTCGCCCCGTTTCTTGCGGTAGGCGACCTTCCTGTCTTCCAGCACTTCGCCCCATTTCTTACGGTAGGCGGCCTTCTTGCACTCCAACACTTCGCCCCGCTTCTTACCGTAGGTGAGCTTTTTGTTTTGCAGAAGCTGCTGCTTATTCTGCTCGTGGTGCTTCCTGCACGCAGCTCTATGCTGCAATTTGGACGCTTCGTTTTGCATCCTTTTGCGCTGCCTTTCCCTGGCCAAGCGCCGCTTTCTCTCCAAAAGGCTCTCGTCACTCACTTCGTCATTCAGTTTCCTTCTCCTACGCAAGCCCTTCACGTACTTGCCCGTCACCTCTACACTCAAGGTTTCACACCCAGTCTCGCGCTCTTCGCGTTCACTTCCTTTACCCCACGCCAGTTTCGGCTGGGCCGTCGCGTCTCCACTGCCGCTTGGGGGCGTCTCATTGGCCGTTTGGCCTCGTTTGCCACCCAGCCCAGTCTCGTCGACCGACCTGACTCCGTCTCCACCTTTCTCAGTCTCTGACTCCTTCTGGAGTTGGCCTCTTTGGCCCTGGTCGAATTCGACCGCGTCCTTTTTGACGCTCTCACGCTCGTTTTCGAGCACGCCACGTTGGGCGCTTCCAAGCACCACGTTTGGTGCTGAGCCCTCTTTCGGCTCCTCCTCCACAGGCCCACTTCTGGCCGCCCCACTTCTCCACTCCTCTCTCTCGACCTCTCCTCTCACTCCCTCCCTTCTCGCCTCTCCTTCCCCCTCTCTCTCCCTCTCTCTCGCAACCTCTCCCTCCTCTCTCTCCCTCTCTCTCGCAACCTCTCCCTCCTCTCTCTCCCTCTCTCTCGCAACCTCTCCCTCCTCTCTCTCCCTCTCTCACGCAACCTCTCCCTCCTCTCTCTCCCTCTCTCTCGCAACCTCTCCCTCCTCTCTCTCACACTCTCCTTCCACCTTTCGAGTGGGCCTTCCGCTTTCGCCGCGGCGGATTCTACCGCGACTTCCGCTGCCCATCTCGCTTCCTGCACTGCAGCTAGCTGTCAGTTCTTATTAGGACTAACGCCAAACGCTCTGATGAGAGCTAGCTCCGCTTTGCGTTGCGCGGAATTTAGCGCTGCCCTGTCTTGCTGCTACAGTGTGCGTTCGATCGCGTGCGTCGCTATTTCACCAGCAATATAGCTCGCTAGCGCGCAATATCGTTCGCAATTGCAACGATTCTGAACTAGAGAGTTTCTTCCTGCGAGGTTGAAACAATTAGATAGCCGGCGACATCGCTGCCAAATACCACCGTTATAGCTGACGTATACCAATAGATGCTGTGATATATGGGTACCATTTGATCCTCCTTTTGGCTTCAGCTGTCAACCTCGCATCTAGTTTGTGAAATTATGTGCGTGTGGTTCAGTTGAGGAGCAGGTGTCGAAAAGAACAACGTCGAGCGATGTTTGTCCCCTCACTTTTAGCGTAGCAAACGGGACAACAACCATCGTTGTATTTCAACGAAGGACTTTTCTGTTTGTTGCCGCCGCTGTCCTCCATGGCCCTATCCAAGTGGAATTTTGGGGCTAGTTCAATTTTGACGCTTATATTTTCCGTAAATTTGCAGTGCAAACCCATAATTTGTCGTTTCCTTTTGCTTTTAGCGCGCCGATGATTGGACTGAGGACCTTCTGTTGCCGCCGCTGCTTTCCGTGGCCCTATTCAAGTGGGATTTTGGAGCTAGTTTAATTCTGGCGCTTATATTTTCCGTAAACTTGCAGTGTAGAACCATAATTTGTCGTTTCCTCTTACTTTTACCACGCCGATGGTTGATACTAGTTAGTAGTTTTTACTGAAGATCTGTGCCCCCACCCCCCTTTCCATGGCCGGCTAAAACCTCTGAAAAAAATAGTGCCGCAGGCGAAAACTTTGGCTCAAAACTACCATTTTTATACTCCACAAAAAAGTGTGGAGTATATAGCGTTTGTGCGCGAAAGCAGAAAAGTTGCCCGTCTGGCGTTCGCGCGTGAAGCGGCCGATTTCCAAACGGTCTTTTGCGTTGGGTAGGCCTAGTAAGTGGGCAGGGTGGACACCAAACGGGGTCACGCTCCGGGACCCCGTTGGCGGGAAATTCAAGAATTTAAATTTTCAAAGTACTGAAAATTGGGTTGGGCAAGGTAGAACTCGAAAAAGTTGCATATAATGGTATATACTATCTTTTGATATGTTGTAGCCCTCGATAGTGCCGAGTCGGCAAAAAAAGAATTGGATCGCTGCGGGACCCATTTTGGCGCCAAATTTGAAAAATTCGCGAATTTCGGCCCCGGGTCAACTTTGACTGGCTGCTGTGCGAGCTAGGTAGCAGCTAGAGCGGCGAGACCACTCTTGGTGCTCCTTCCCAGATGTCCTCTATCGAATGAGCCATGAACGGAGAAAATCGGGCGAAACACAAAAAACTTTCTTACACTGCGACTTTTTCGACTCCGGGGTCGAAAATTGCGATTTTCGCGTTTCAGCGTCTGTAGCGCTCGAATGCGTTGCCGGATCGTTCCAAAAGTGGTTTCAAACGATTCTGCGCTTAATTCTGGTCCGGAAAAGTGTTTTTGACAAATTTGCAGAGCTACAGTAACCCTGCCGCGTCGGTTTGAATTTTGGGCGTCGGGTCGACTTTGCCAATATTATACTCGATTTCGGGGTTTTCATGGTCGCTGATTACGAATTTGGCATTCGTTCAGTGTTTAGATGATGTTTGAACACACCTATGTCGAATTTGCATGATACCGTACCCACAGTGCAGAATTTCAGTTCCAGGACTCCATAGGAAGTTAGGGATGTTGTATGTTGATTCTGGGATATTCTGGGATGTAGATCACGAATTCGGCATTAGTTTTGCGATTGGGAGTACCAGGAGGCCACAACAACAGAGGAGTCACCGTTCGTAGGAGTTCAAATTTGTGGAGTATACTGCGTCCCCCGGACGACTTGCCTGGTTTGCGAAAATTTTGCGGCCAGGGGGATTGGCGAATTCGACCTTCTCGGGTGGGGGGGGGGGGGGGGGGGGTGGGGCTTGACCTTTCCTGGCCCCCCCCCCGGCCCCCCCCCCCCCCCAGCGGCACCTATGATTATGCTCGCTTATTTTGACCGTTCTTTTTTGTGCCGAATAATTTGTCATTTCCTCTTTCTTGTAGCTCAGTGCACCTGGGTTCCTGGTTGTGAGTATACCTCTATGAGGTTTGCGAGCGAGGAAGTGGAGAGGCCAGCATAGAGGAGAGAGGGGATACGAGGGGGGCATGCAGGTGGGCCAGAGGAACGGGTGAATGTGGGGAGATTTTGCTAAAACTGGCAGTTGTTGTCAAAATTGTCACATGCGTCGCAGTTTTTGAGCAGTTTTACTCTCATTCTAAGTGAGCTTTCCTTCCAAAGTCGCGTTAAGGCATATGTGCGATTGATCGTCTGCCTGGGGGGGGGGGGGGGGGTTCAGCCGGGATTTGGGGGGGGAGGGGTACAGAGGGGCAAGAATCAATATCCAAAATTGGTCCGAAACACTGTATAAAACGCCCAAGAAGTGCCAAAAAAACCATATTTCGCTCTATTTTTATGAAAACACGTCAAAATGACTAAGAAATGATAAAATATAGCGCCGCAGGCGAAAATTTTGACTATTTTAAGGCAAATTCAGGAAAAATTTCGCAATTTTTGCTCGATTCTCGGGCGGGGGGGGGGGTCGGCTTCAAGAACAAGATTCTTGTTTCGGTTGGCGGCTGCTAGGGGGTGGGGTGGTGTGGGGTAACCCCCCCCCCCCCCCCCCCTTAAACCCTCCCCCTCCCCCCCCCCCTCCCCCCAACCCCCCCCCCCCCCCCCGAAATCGCACCTATGCGTTAAGGCGCGTGTAACGCTGTTATTCAGAGTTAGTGTGTCATTTCATTTGGGGTTAGTTCTCAACTATTTTCTTGGTCAACTGGAAGCTAGAGAAGCGAATTCGCACTTCACTCACACCCCTCCCCCCACCTAATTGTGCCAAAATCACGCAAAAATGCTCACAAATAGCACCAGAGGCGAAAATATTTCTAAATTCTATTTCGACTCACCATTGAGCATTGGTGATGGTAGTGGTGGTAGTTGAGGGGGGGGGGGGCATAGTTGCGATTGGTCGCGAGGCTAGGGGGGGGGGGGGGGTCGACCGAGATTTGGGGGGAGGTGGGTAACAAGAACAACAATCCTGTTCTTGAAGCTCTCCAAAAAATAGCCAAAAGAGCCTAAAAATTGCCATAAAGTCGCCAAAAACGCATTATTTTACTCAATTTTGAAGCAAATTGTACCAAAATGACTCAAAATTGCTCAAAAATAGCGCCGCACGCGAAAATTTTTGCCAATTTTAGGTCGATTTTTGGGAAATTTCCTGATTTTTAGGGGGGGGGGGGGGGTAGCTAGAATCTCGGCTGGGGCGGGGGTAACAAGAATTTTGTTCTTATTGGTCGTTGGTAGGGGGGGGGGGGGGGGGGGGGTGTAACTCCCCCCCCCCCTAACCCCCCCCCCCCCCAATCGATCGAAACTATGGGAGGGGGGGGGGGGTGGTGGTGGGGGAGGGGTGGTAGGTAGGAAGGGAGGGAGGGAGGCTGAGAAGGGGTGGAGGAGGAATATTTCTGTGGCGAATAACGTTTTGCTATTGCTTTTAGCGAACCGATCGCTGAAAGTGTGCCTAAAGGATCTTCTGTTGCCGCCGCTTTCCGAGGCCCAGTCGAATTGGGAGTGTTGGGGGTGAGTTCTAGCTTGAACTCATCGACTGCCGAGGGAGGGTGGAGGGAGAGCCGTCGGTGTGGGAGGGTGTGACGGAAAGGGGGGGGGGGGGGGGGGGGGTGAAGGCGAATTGCTTGGCAGTCACTCATATTCAAAGCGGCAAACTGTTTTTTGCGCCAAAGGTGAAAATTTTTGACGATCGTGGCGTTTTCTGTGTCAAAAATAGTCTAAAATAACGCCGCAGGCGAAAATCTTGCTCTGAACTTGCTACCGCGCAAAAAAATTTGCGTGGAACGGGTGTGGGGGCGGTTTTGCCGAAAGGGAAGGGGGGGGGGGGCGAACGGACACCTCCCCCCTCCCTCTCAATCCGCTTCTACCCTGTAGAGCACTATTTCATTGCCCTTTGTTGTTGCAGGAACGGAAGGCGGCCAGACGAGATGCTGATGGACGTTAGAGCGTGATCTGGAGGAGAAGAAGAAGGAGAAGAAGACGACGAAGAATTCACCCCCCGCCGTTGGGACAAGAACACGCCGCGATCCTTTCTGGGCCTGTAACTTTCGCTGCACTGTACCGATTTTCACCAAATCTGGAATTTTATCTCTTTATGATAAAGCCCTTTAGTGTACCAAATTTCATCCGATTCCGTTTAGTACCGAGTGAGAAATAAATATCGTGATGATGGGAAAAGGTGCGCGCGGCCTGGATGGAACATATTATGGTTTGGCGCTGCCGCGCCAACCATGATAGCCTCTGCCTTCTTGCAGCTGACAGAAGTGCTCCACTGGTCGGGCTTACGTTTCCATCCAAGGGAATACATAATATCAAGCACAACTCCATACAACACCTGAGGTTGTCGCTGTACTGGGAGTTATGGCACCATCTCAGTTAGTGTGGGCCCTGCAATGGGCCTCAGATGTATTTCTACTGTTCGACATGGCCTTGTACTCGTTCGTCGTCTTCGTGGTTGTAAAGAAGAGGCCCTTCAATTACACCTTCGGGCTGCTCGTTGTGTCGCTGGCAGTCGTCGATATGATCGCCGGTGTCAGGAGAAGGCTCATGTACGTGGTGCCACAGAGAAACTGGTTCAGGTGGGACCTTGTGGCAGGAAGGTAAGCAAATTTGATTTGATTTCAGTTAGCACTGAATATGTTCCAGACCCCTCTATCTGGAGCCCAACAGGGCGGCTTTCAATGGCGTCTGCAGCATCCTTTTGGCTGTCACGATTTTGCAACCAGTGGCTACCGCTTTCCTGGCCGGAAATCGATTCTGCGCCGTATACTGGCCAGCTTTCTACAGAAAGGTTGGCATGGCAGTATTCTTTCTGAAGCAAAATTGGGAAGCCCATTGAAATAGGTCATCACCCCTTTTAGCCCGCCTTCAAACGTTCGACAAACGTCATCGTTCTCACCAGCTGGGCCACTGCTCTGGGATTGACCTATCCGATTTGGTTTCAAAATGAGATCAATTTCGTGTCTGTCGGCAACGGGACAGAACAACGAATGTTCCTGCCTCACTTCAGCATTCTCGATCCTTTCTTTGGAGGAGCAGCACTTAGCACACTCGTTGCGGCGACCGTCTCAGGCATTTTGTACATCCTCATCGCAACACAGCTGAAGAAGCGACGAGAAGAGTTGAAACACAAAGTACAGTACAGTACGCATGTGTAGCTTGGCCTGCACATACACGCCTTTTAGGCCTAGAAATTTGCACTGAACTCACTTTTCAGCGCATGTCGACCACGGAGCTCGAGAAGGAGAAGAAGGCTATTCGAGCGGAGGGTCGCATGCTGCTGGCGGGCCTCTTTCTCTTTTCCGCTTTGTTGACCCAGTCTGCGGTCACAGCGATTGGCATGGCGGGGGCCGTCCTCCACAATAGCCCCTACCACTACATCTCGGGCGACAGGGCGGACATTGGCGCCTTGGTTCTCTGCCTGGTCCACGACGTGAGCGAACAGTATGGTACGGTAGCGTACGAGACGACTAGGCACCTGGTACCTACGGATGTTCTGCTGCTGACACCGCACGCATACTCTGCACTTACAGGAGTGCCTTTTAGAAGTGGACTGATACAACTTATGGTGAGTCTAGTTGCCATTCGCTACACTTCAGGTGTTCTCCTATGGAAATCCCTACATTCTGCTGGCTCTGTCGAAGGAGCTGCGAGGGAAAGCGCTGGAGCTGCTCTTCCCCTCCAGAAAGAACAAAGTGCAGGTCATCAGCAACGTCAACGCTAACAACACACGCTCCGTTCGCCACAACCACAACACCACCAAGAAGATAGTCAGCCCTTAGTCGCACCGCCTCTTGAGTGGAGGTGATGGACTGCAGAGGCTGACAGGGCGGTATTTTGTAGTAGTGATCGTGTGTTTCGTTTCCTTCTCTCGATTTGCCTTTCTGATCGAATTCTTTCGTCTATCTTTGAGGCCTACGTGACTCGTTTCACTGAACCTGTCCTCTCAAAATCCTCCAGATCATCACATACCCTGTAGATATCGTCAGTCGGTGCAGACCATATCTGCCTGGAGCTTCTGCTTGAAGTACGGAGACGTCTCTGTGTATAATGTTCGTTTCACATGTACTTGTACCAATGTTTGGTTTACATGTACTTGTTCACAAATCAGGCCCGTGTCAGCTTCTCATCTCCCCGTCAAGTATGGATTGACCTTTGGGGCGACTGTAGAACATGTCATGTTTGTACAGTTGGTGCCGTGCATGTCTAACAGTAACACAATTCAGTACTGAGCGCAGCGAGTTAATAAAACTCGCCAAGCAACAACCCAAGTCTTTCACTTCGTGTGGTTGCCTACTATTTCTGACGTGTCGCACTATCGCATGACATGGCTAGAAACTTTGTTCGTCGCTCTGAGAAGTAGTGCGGTTTTGACTCGCCCTGGTGCCATTCGTACTTGGAGATGGCAAGCCACCTTGAGACGTTGGCTTCCTTGGCCGCGTAGCAAACAGTTGCCAAACGCCATGCCGGATTTCGTTGGAGGCAACCAGCAAGCAATACGGGTTTCCATATGAGAACACCTGAATACAGTAGTATGGTAACATGTGTGAAACTAAAACATGAATTAAAGATGAAGTGGCTAAGGTATACAAATTTGCGACGTTAAAAATACCTAATGGTAATTTCACTAGACTGTATTAAACAAAATAAGCGATAAATTTGTTAATTTACAGTGTTGTGTTTGGCAGATTAGAACATTCATTAATTAAACCAAATTAGCTAGAGTTGATGAACTACGTTGCTAGTTCTGCGACAAGTGGTGGATTCATTCACTAAGGTAGGTAGTGCAAAAGATAGTGCTTGCATCGTTGACAACGCTGAAAACGAGATGTGTCGTCTTGGGCTCGGCGGAGAAGTAGTGGTAGGGGCTGTGGTGCTCAGCAGCTCCCAACACCATGATGGCAATCAAAGTGGCATAGATGGTGAGGCTGAGGAAGACGAACAGGCCGATGAGCAGCATGCGCCTCTCCTTTGACTCCCTGTCCTTGCTGAGAAGACTCTGGCCCTGCGTCAAAGTGGGTGCGGATGTACGCAAGAACGCAGCATGAATATCCAATTATAAAAACGAAACCGCAGAAACTGTACGTAGTGAGCCCATTCATTCGTTCGTAAACTCCAGAACCACACTTTCACTGTCTGAGCGAATAGGCGCCTGAACAGTGCCAATATGTAGTTACTGTACCTCGTTGCCGCCGAGAGCTGCCGTCTTCTTCTTCTTGAGTTCAATGGCAATCAGAGTGTGCAATACCCTTGAGATGGCCGCGGACACAAACACGCAGGCGGCGGCCGCCGCGAAGTACACGTCGAGCGGAGCGTTGCACAAAAGGGCAGTCAACCCCTCGGTAATAGTGCCAAGATTGTTAAGAGCCCAAATTGTTAAGCGCAAATATTGGCTGCAGTTGGGAGAGTGGAAATTGTTCCGACACCCGTTGAAATTGTTCCGACGGGTGTCTTGTGCTTTTCTATGCGCTGATGTGACGCATTGCAAGCACGCGAGGCACAAACTGGTGCTGTCGTTGATTGATTGTTGTTGTATTTGGGCGAGATAGTCCCCATTCATTTGCATGTTCTGATCCAACAGTCATTTCCCGAAAGAATTCTTCAACCAGTTACCTCAGCAAGTTCGCGCCTAGCAAAACTCTACGAGTATCCGCATGATTGGTAGCGCGCAGTCGATTGGACTACGCCGCTCCAAATCAAATACAGCACTTGACTATTAGTGTTTAGCCACGCAAGATAAAGCGACCGTTACGGCAAGATTATGATGTCGGCGGGATGTGATACTTCAGTTGAGATTATGATGCCGGCGGAGTTTCAGTTTTGCTCTCAGTTTGAGTTATGACAGTCGCTTGGTTTTAGTTTCAGTAACCGAAACTGAGTTTCAGTGATCGAATCTCCAGAATGCCGCAACAAATGAAAAGACGCTCAGTTGCAAAGTTTCAACGCCAGATCCGGTTATGCTGGCCGCTGAGTTTAAAATCTGTTTAAGTTTTGATTAACTGATTACAACTGAAACTGTAACTAGTCTCAGCTTTTATCGGTCACCATGTCGTACATTAAGTCTGAGTCGCAAGTGCATAACAGCACCACCAACAGTTCTGTCTGCAGTCTTTATAAATCATCTTATGAGGTGTCGGAACAATTTCAACTGGCGTCGGAACAATTTCACAAACGTCGGAACAATTTCCACACTGCCCTGTCGGAACAATTTCAACGTCGGAACAATTTCCACCAAATCCTGCAGTTGCATCCAACGTGCGGTCGATATTCGAGCGATAAAAGGCTTTTCAGAGAGACACTGTACTGTATACTGTAGGCAACAGTTCCTTTCGTGCAACGCTCCCGAGCACGGCGAAGTGTTGCAGTTGAAAGTGCTCCGCAGAGCCGTTCCCACGTGAAACGAAGCTAATTTCTCGATGTCTCCATAGTGGGACGCACAGTATGAGAGAGCCGACCCAGCTTGAAGCGATCAGAACATAGGTTGGGCGCGTGAACTCTCCCTGGTAACGACAGTTTTGGTTCAGCGTCATTTCCAGGTTGACAATTGCAGCGCACCTACCAGCGCATATCTGATCGGGAAGAAGACGGCGCAAAACCTGTTTAGAGCCAAATAGGCGGTCATAAGTGGCTGATTGACCATGGCACCATAGTAGACACTGATAGCCGCAGCGAACGCGTGCCAATTCGGCTGGAGATATGCCGCTCTGAAGTACCATTAAATGCTGTCAAAATGGAAGTAGTTGAAATCTCCAATATTCAAAAAATATATTCATGATTCAAGTCAAAAAATTTAATTGAATTGTTAATTACATTTGATTAGATAATATTTAATTAAATGAATTTTTTGCGGTCGTTATGAAACTCCACAGTCACATCACAGGCCACAGCTGCCAGCGCCGTACCTCTAGGTAACCTCAATTTCTAATCATTTTCGCTGCATGTAAAGCTGCTGAGAAGTTTGTCAACTCACCTGAACCAGTTCCTGGCGGGAAACACAAAGAGCAGCCTGGCTTTAGCGCCGCCGATGACATCGGCCAGACCAATTGACAAAAGTAAGGCGGTGAAAGCGCTGTTGAAGGGCTTCTTCGTAACGACCACATACAGAACTGTGAGGTAAAGCAGGGGTGACCATAGAAACTGAAACTAGTTTCAGTTTCAGTTTCAGTTTCTATAAATATACTGAAACTGAAACTGAAACTGAAACTAAAATGATCAGCCATATTTAAACTGAAACTGAAACTGAAACTCCACAGAAGCAATCAGTATTAGTGCAGTACTGAAAGTAGTCTCAATACGCAGTACTGAAACTAGTTTCAGTTCCAGTTTCAATATTTTGAGGCGTATGTTTGGCTCATCTTATGTTAATTTGACGCTTCGCTTGATTGACAATGACAACAAACTTGGCAGATACCTTATTTATGGTAATCAGCAACGCAGCAACTCATCCATGCAAGATTGCACGTACACTTTGTAGCCGAGAGCAACGTACTTATTACTGAAACTCAGTTTCAGTAACTGAAACTGAAACTCAAGAAATTTATTTACTGAAACTGAAACTGAAACTGAAACTGAAATGAAAACTGGTACTGATACTGAAACTGAAACTGAAACTAAATCAGTTTCTATGGTCACCCCTGAGGTAAAGCAGCGTGTGCCACACTGACAATATGTCGGTGAGTAGTTGCAGAACTGCGATCAGACCTCCCATCACTACAGGGGTCTCACAGGTGTACAGATGATTGCCAAAACTATTCTAATTGCCAAATCTATTCGTCATGAAGGATAATGCAAAGGCAATGTAGGTTCTCAAAACACCGTCTGGCAAAACAATATTTGCTGATGGAAGTTTGCGAAGCGGAAGCAGGCCGAATCTCCAGTTATCAAGGCAAGCAGCAGAAAGTTCCCTTGGGTAGTGATGGCAATTTCCAAAATTTGGAAACTGGGTAAGTACAGGTAAGTATACCCAGTTTTCGGCAAAACTGTGTAAGTACAGGTAAATTTACCCAGTTTTCGGTGAAACTGGGTAAGTACGGCCGAATAAACTGGGTAAACTGGGTAAGTAAGATGAAAAGTTTTGAAACAATAGCGCTTCTGATTTAGCGCAGCAATGCATCAAAATACTGCACCAACAGACTTCTGGTGCAATTGTGACAAAATGGTCAATATTCGCTGGTATTGGCTGCCTACATAGTACGGGACCACAAAATGCATGAAGACTAACCCCACAGAGGTACTGTGAACTGTGAACTGTGAACCATCTCTTCTGAGATCAGACCAACATAGGTCTAGCAGAATGCAGACCAGAGTGGCCCTGCTTGTAGCGCATTCACAGTGCTGCGACATTTCGCTCTAAAATCAAACATTTTCCACTTCATAGTATTGTTATCTCGTTGGATGAGGCACATATTTCAACGCCAAAGTCTATGCGCATTCGCTGACATCTACACTAAACAGCGGCTAGATAACGTTTTGTGCTGGTCACTGCATGTCACATTAGACAACGACCGCCTCATAAATGGATAATAGGCAAATTTGTCAGTAGCAGGATTGCAAAATACGGTTTACCCAGTTTCTTACCCAGTTTATTAACTGGGTAAAAACTGGGTAAGTAAAACTGGGTACCCAGTTTTCTAGCCGAAACTGCTTAGGTACGCAGCAAAACAACTGGGTAAAAGTAAAACTGGGTAAAACTACGTACGCTGAAACGAAACTGGGTAAGCAAAAACTGGGTATACCCAGTTAAAATAAACTGGGTAAAACTGGGTAAGTACTTACCCAGTTTTCGGTTGCCATCACTACCCTTGGGTCTCAAAATTGATTAGTGTCGACATTAGCGGCAGCGCCAACGCCGAATTGGTCTGGTTTCTACCTTCTCGTGAGCCAAACTGAACCGAAGTGGCGAATGCTCCTCCTCCACTCACATCCTTCCACTGATGTTGTTTTGAAGTCCCTCAGGACTTGTAGATGGGTTGCACTCAACCCACTTTGCCCGTGTGCATTCCTCGAAAGAAAATTGGCTGGCGCAAGAGACGCAAATAAGCGAAGCGTAGCGGAATAGGCTTTCTCCAGGCTGCTTTGCCCTCCGGAGTACACCCTACATAAACAACACAGCGCGAAGTGCTTATACGGAACCACTTATAGCTTTTGGCGATATTGCGACACGGACGACTTTTATTGCGTTATTGTGAATGTTGCGTTACGGACGAAAGCGACGAGGCTTTATTCAACGAATACGCTCTCGTTTGTCGACACAACGCGGACAGTTACAGTTATTCTTGGCGCTATGTTCATTTTGAATTTGGCGGTAAGTCGACAGCTGCTTATGACAATTCAAACTGCGAGTTTGGCGCGCTTTGCGCGACCAGTCGGCATTCGAGCTTGGACCCCCCGCGGTGAACTTTGACCAATCAGAGCCAACTTTTGGCGTCACAGTGGGGCGGCGGCCAAACTTCACGCGACGACGAAGCACCAAGCGTCATTCTTAGATTTTGCTGTCCGAATTTTCGAATAAACGAAAAGTCAAAGAGGTTGCTGAGCGATATCGGATGCTGCTCGAGTTGCTGCGAGTTGGGGCCATGAGTCAAACTGGGACCCCCAGCCTGGTGCCTTGCAACGGCCCGAGCGTTTCGATCGCGAAATGGCCTGCGAACGGCCGAATGAGGCCGCTTGACGCCACATTCTTGAGGTAAATTCACCATATTGTAAGTATCATCGACGGTCTGGGATTGAACCGGTACGTGTCATTGCTAAGGGGAACAGCGCGTGCTGTGTTTTCACGAAGAGATAATTTCCCGCGAATATACAGGGTGGGCCAAAAAAAGTGAGACCCCTAACTTCGCGACCGCCGTTCTCGAGCGTGACGGCGCATATCAAGCCCCAAGTTGGACAGGACATACTACAGGGTGTTTTTGATAAGGTACCAAAATTTCAGCCCATTTCGTTCACCAAAGAGAAGATGGCGTCGTTTTGCGCAGGGTCATGTCGAAAATCGCATGCGGCGCTTTTCACTGCAGGAGATTGTGCTGGAGCTGAAGAAGGCCGAGGAGCAGCTCCAGCACGATCTCCTGCAGTGAAAAGCGCCGCATGCGATTTTCGACATGACCCTGCGCAAAACGACGCCATCTTCTCTTTGGTGTACGAAATGGGCTGAAATTTTGGTACCTTATCAAAAACACCCTGTAGTATGTCCTATCCAACTTGGGGCTTGATATGCGCAGTCACGCTCGAGAACGGCGGTCGCGAAGTTAGGGGTCTCACTTTTTTTGGCCCACCCTGTATGTAACCTCCCTACGAATAGACTCTCTCGATCGTCTCCCGGCACTTACGAGGCTCGGCAAAGGAAGTGCTGAGATGATGTGGCTCAGCCATTGTCGGCTCTTCCACTCGACTTCCATCCAGTCTACTGGTTCTTCTATCGCCGAGATGGGACGAAAGGAGGTTTGAAGGTAATAGAGCCAGACTAGCGGCTACCAACAGGACTGAGCAATCCATCCTGGCCGTGCACATGAAGCTTTCCTCCCGCCTTCAGGGATGCCCGTCGTCGCCAACAATCACATCACGATCACCTATGGGGCCGGCCCATATTCGGCCATGAAGGTCCAAGCAGTTCAGAGTGGACGCGGCCGCGCTGGTCGTATTCAAGGTGCGACTGATCGTGCCGCCCGACAGCATGGGCGCCTGGGAGGCCCGGAGCGCCACGCTCCAGATCGCTTCTCCCCCACGACGACCAGGGACGTGCTGCATGAAGGAAATGGGTGTTTCGGTGGCATCTCCGGCGAGCATCCTTTCAAGGCTTTGCTTGCACGGCTAATCGTTGGAGCGATGTATAACCTGCAAGTTGATGATACACATAGTGCGACACATTACACAAACTTCAGGTAGATGCATCTGCGCGCAGAGCGGACGCAGCTTGCATCTTGGCAATTCCTTTGGACGGCGTTGTACGGTATCCTGTGCCGCAGCACGAACAATATTGTTGCATCTGTCAGACGGGACGTATTCAGCAAACAGTTTAGAATCCAAGCTATCCTATGGTCGGTACGCCTTCTGCATAATCTGCCAACCAAAACGCATTTGTTTGATAACACACGTCTTCAAGCACCTAACAGACGTATTGTCCGTGGCACAATAACTGTCATTGTGTACATTCAGTGAATTCAGACTGAATTGAAGCAATGCAGCAGTGAAACAATAGACTTGTAGGTAGGTAGTAAGGTTAAAGCAAGGGACCAACCGATATTTGCGCGGATCGAATTTGCATGCGCGCGCAGCAGCCCTGCGTGACCGCCAACGAAGCATCCAGAAGCTTGACTGCCTACCTAGTACCTACCCAACGCGAGAAACCGTTTGTAAATCAGGGGTTGTGCTATGCAGCCGCTCTAGCTAGTAATAATACTCTACCCTTCTGTGGAGAGAGCCGGATAGAGAATACCTGCATGCCTTGGGAAAACACCCGCCACTTCCTTTATGCAACGCGTCCCAGCCCAAATGCTTCGAGCTGGCCCGCCGCGTGGGCTACTCGCCCAGCGGCGGTACCTTGCGCTTCATGTCGATCATCTACCCCACGGGCTTCGACGCCTCGCTCACGCCACTGGACACCTTGTTCACGGACCCCCAGTGGAGTACCTTAGTGCAGACGCTGAACATCGACGTCAGCGCCACCTACATAGGTACTGTAGTCTTTAGCTCCACCATATACAAAGTTGCAACGTTATTGAAGTTACTAACACTGCAAAATAATTTAGGGCCAATAACTACAGTATGTCTTGAAATTCTAAGTTTGTGATCAACACGGTTGTAACAATTTTTAGCATGTGAAAGTGTTACTTCGGTATATTTGCGGAGAATACGTGCAGAGTCCTATTTTGTCATTTCGTATACTACTACTAATTTCATTTGATGATCTTAATTTATATATTTTTTATTTTTGATAATAGTAACTATGTTGCTTATATTAATTCTAATTTCATTCAAATTCTCCGTGTGTCAAAAGTATGAGATGCTTTTAACTCATCGACCACTATTCTATAGCTTGACTACATGTACAGTATCAGGCCAGAATTTGTACATAGTGTTTGTGGCAAAGTCGACGTCGATTTTGTTGTGTGCAGCGCGACGTTGGAAATGAAGTACTGCGTTTGGCTTTGGCACATTTTCGGTGTTAAATTGCGAGCATTTCTTGTTTTTGAGGCGCATTTGGTGGAAAACATGGTATAAAACCACCGCACTGATTGATGCGGATCCCGTGTTATCCACGGCTATAGACTCTAGTGTACTCACTGTATCAGGTACAATCGGCAACTATCCTCACCTACTCGCCCAGACGACTAAATAGCAGGGTCCCAGGTGAGAGTGAATCGTTTCACGGTGGACAGCCTTCTTCCTTCTTCCCCACAGAAGCTACATCTTCAACGTCTCCATCTTGTACCGACATCGCGGCCCTCGGCATCCAGTCTTTGAGACCGTCGCCCGCCATTTCATTGGCGGCGTTTTCGTGAGCATCGACGACGACGACGACATACTGCCTCATTAGGAAGACTGAATTATGAAACCGTTCTTTTAGGCGACGCTTACGAGCACGAACACAAAGACACCCCCCCCCCCCCCCAATGAGAGACACGGTCATTAATTTGACGTCATTAATTTCATTAATTTTCCGCGAGTGCTGAGCTTTTGCATTTGAGGTGTGAAGACATTAGACTAACGTGTTTCAGAGTAAAACTTCGTTACCTTCTACACAGCGTGCTGTAGAGGGGGCCTAGAGTTCCAAAAGACCAGAAACATTTACTGCGTGTTGTTCTGAACACTTCTATGCAGAACCTCCTGCGTGTGATGTTTGTCAATTTCGTGTTTATTCCTACGTTAGTTGCTGCTGAGTCGCTTCAGAGAAACCCGTGAAGATCTTGTTTCGTCAAGAAGGTTTGTCAGTCTGTCATATTTCTCTGCAATTTGTGGCGGTGATGAGACAGCTTTGGACTAGAGTCTCCGACGTTATGAGTGACGTTACTCTCAAGCGCTGAGCCACAAAGCTTTCGCTCATTAGCACAAAATGATTGGCACGCGACTTCAACTTGCCTGAAGCATGCACTTCAGTCCAATGCGGACCTCAACGGTGTTTGCAGCGACGAAGAACCGGCTATGCCGAGACGAAGAGGACATAGCTCTCGGCGATATCCCTGGACATCTGAGAGCTTGAAGTAATGGAAGGTCAGTTGTGGAACTACAACTACCGTATATCCTCCAATAAGTCGTCCTCTTCTTCTTTTACGCCTTGTATTGCATGCCGACAAAGATGGAGAGGGGGGGGGGGGGGGGTGAGGAGGGGTGGTGTGGGGAGGGGGTTATCGTAGTGTTTACGGTATACGTGCCTCCAGTGGTTTAAACTCATGGATGGATTTCGTGAGAGTATAATTGGCAGAGTGCTCAAACTGACTTTCCCATGTGTTGGTTGTTCCAAGTGTTGTCGTCATCTGTTGTGGCCAGACAGCTTCTCCATTCTGACTGAATGTGGGAGGGGACTCTCTTCTTTCACAATTGCGAAAATTAAACGATTGAATTTTCCTCCGCTCGCGCGATGACTTTCCTTGTTCAAGGGGAAGTAAGCGCCCCCCCCCCCCGTCACTGTCAAGTCGAATTCTCAGGTATCTTCGCCTGCTCACACAACCCCCCTTGCGCGGGCACGTCAATAGAATTACGTTCCCGGGTGGCTTCCATCAAGCGGCCCTTGTGGCATATTGGTCTCTCCCCTGCGAGAGTGCCCCCCCCCCCCCCCCCAACCTCCCTCCCCCCCCCCCCTCCCCCCCCCCCCACCGTGCGAAAGTAAGTAGGTGTGTTCGTGTTTCCTGCGAGGGCCTAGTAGGGCCGAAGAGAGAAGTCTAATCTAGCGTGCTTGTTTACTAGACCGGCCGGCGAGTGAGGGCGAGGGAACTCGCCTTGCGAAGAGCGGCGGCCTGACACGTTGGAGGGATTCTAAGGCCTAGGGAGGGCACACATGGGGGCCCTGGAAAGCCGTCTATATGTAGGGAGTGCGAACGAACAACAACGAGAAGCGCGGCGAGAGGCCGCAATTTTTAGAGCGAGATGAAAGCTTCTGGCTTCTTCCCCGCCACTCACGCAGACAGGAATAGTGTAGTCGGGCGCACGTCTCGCCCCAACCTTGATTGGGAACGCGACACTCCTGACACTACTGAGTACTGCGAATCCGAACCGACGAGAGGTTAGGGCGCTTCGTGTTGACTTGCTTAGTTTCTCGTCCGCTCAGCTCGGAATGGCAGTGCCCGCACGCGCCCTTTTGCGTACAGCAGCAGGAAGTAGCATCTGGGATTGGGTTCAACAAACAAGGATCCCATAGGTTCTCGGTTTCCCTCAGAGTTGGAAGCGAGCCCGGGACGTGACACGTGCGCCTACCTCCTCGCGACGTGATGCCAGCGCATCCTGGGCTGGGCAGCGCCAGTGCGGTACTCCCTTCTCTCCTACACTGGGCGGGGGCAATTATTTAGAATCCGGGCGGCGCCTTTGTGTTTGTCCTGCCGGCTGCCAATTGGCCTCTGCGACACGTGTCCCATCTCCCACCGCCGCACTTGGCGACGACAGCAACGACGCCGGGACAAGGCGCCCCTTTCCTGGAACAATCCTCCTCCCCCTCCCGGCGTCGCAACGCCCTTTCGAACCTGCTTCTTCTCCTCCCTTCTTCTTGCCTGCATAGCTGTCTCTAGTCTGTCGTACGTGCAAGAGAAAACAAGCGGCGCCGACCGAGCCGCCAACGAAATTCGCGCCGGAAAAACGGCTCTCTCTCTCTGTTCTCTTGCTATATCCCTCTCAACCCATCGCCAGTGCATCCACCAGCGAAGAGAGAACTGGGAGAACGGGTTGTTGGTATTTACGCGCGCGTGGTCCGCCGCCACCGCCGCCGCTCGGCTCCGCTGTTTACGTTTCGGAGCGGCGGCGGCGGCGGCACTGGCGGCGCTCTGCTCGCTGTCTCTCTCTCAGTTCGCCTCTCTTCCCCTTCCCCTTCCCTCGTGACGAGGAGCGACGGACCTTTTGTTGTGGGGGGGGGGGGGGGGGGTTGCAGCAGGCACATAGGCGGCGGCGGCGCTTAGCACAACAGCAGGGCATAGAGACAGACGGCCTCCTCCTAGCCGTCTGACGCTCTCTCTCTCTCTCTTTCTCCGTCGCCCACTCGCAGCTCCCACTTTACGCTCCGAGCTAGATGGCCATTCCCCCATTGTACTAGCAAACACCCCCCCCCCCCCATTCGCTATCTCCATCGGCGTGCTTCGGTCGTTGGTGGTGCTGCAGCAAGGATCATTTTGTTGTGCTTTGTGATTGTTTGCTGTTCCCCCGTCCTTTTCGCACTGTTGAGAGGCGAAGTTGTCAATGCGTTCCGAAAGTGGATCGGATGGGCGGATGTGATTGCGCGCGTCGTCGTCGAAATAGCTCGCGGCTTGCGCATTCGGCGACTCCCCGCTGTGCGCCCTCTTCCGCTAATTACCAGTCCTGCACTCGCGCGTGCGGAGCGAAACACACCGTAATACGGCTCCGATGATCGCAAATCATACTGTAGGGCCGTTGATTGATCAGGCGGCGAACAGTAGCGAATACAAAGCTCGGTTCGGTTAGGTTCTCATCACAAATGAGCAATGTTGTCCGAGCGGTTCAGAAGAATCAACACGGCTTGCCAATGACGTCTTCCAAGTGTGCATTCTGGGGTTTCCCCCTCTAATGACTTGAAGCCCCCCGCGTCGTTTAACCCTTCGCGGCCCATTTTGACCGCTGTGTATGGTGGAGCTACCGTATCGGTCACACCTACTGTAGCCACTCACCCTTGAGTGAGGGTGCGCCCTTAGTATTATTCGGCAGCTTCTCAGGAAATTCGCTGCGGTCTCGGCGTTTGCAGCTCGCCAAGAATTGGACGCGATCGGGGTCACCGGGGGAGGGTGCGAGAAAGCGAAGGCATTAGCTTCCACGCGCGGAGGCTGGCCGGCGGTTTCTCATTTCCTGGGCGTCGTCCCAGCTCGGCTTGTTTGTTGCGCCCTTCGTTTTGAATGGACAAACGGCCGTCTCCTCGCTTCGCTCGATGGAGAGGGGGAGGGGTGAGAGGCAGGAAGATCCATTCCCCTCCCTCCCTCAATCCCTTCGCGGCTTCCTTTCCTCCCTCCCTCCCTCCCTCCCCTCGGCGACTGGCCATTTCGCTTTTGTGTTTCCATAGGAAAGCTTCGTATTGCCGTCGCTCGATACCCCCTCGCGGAGTCGTCGTCGTCGTCACCTGAACCGAAGAGCGATCCTTGGGAAAAGAGTATATATTGTCTGCTCCTCCCTCCCTCTCTCCCTCTCTCTCATCGCACGAAATGTCGACCTTCTTCAGGTGAGCGTTGAGGTCTCTTATCAGGTTGACTCACGCGAGCGAACAACAAGAGAGACGCGAAACGGACGTCATCGTCGTCTGTCTGCTTATACACGCATATTTGTCGTGAGAGCTTCTGTGAACTAATAGAGAAAATCGAGTTGTTTCCGCGTTCGCGCTCTTCTCCTCGCGACAACAAGCCGGCTGTCCGTCTGGATCACAGCACAAAGATTTGTCGTAACTCTCCCCTCCCCTTGCATGACCTCTCTCCCTCTCCCCTGCAGGTGGAGGTGGGCGCTGCCGTGTTGCCTGTCTCGCGAGGACGACTCCCGCAAGAGTTCCCTGGAAGGCGGCGGTGGCGGCGGCGGTAGGCGTTCGCAGCCGACCTCCAACGTATCCAAGGCGTCGAACGGTCGACCTCCCATCGTCTACCCCCCTCCGACCCTGAAGCTGCCCGGCGGCGGGGAGCAGGAGCGCCAGCTGCGGCGCAGCTTCCAGGAGAAGAGCTCGGTGCTGACCTCGGCCGGCCTCAGCTTGCCCCCGCACACGACGGCCTTCGAATTCGACGAGATGGCCAGCTCCCCCGGCTGCATACCCCAGCAGAACCACAGCTCCTCCTCCTCCTCCTCCACGGGTGCTGCTGCCAAGTCACCTCTGAAACCCTCAGGCGTCAAGAGGAAAAGGTCATCCACCACCCCGCCTCTGAACCGCACGGGCGGAGGACTGGACCCAGAGTTGGCTGGCTCCAAAGCCGACACGTTTCCAATAGTTGCCCAAGAGAGACTGATCAAGGAGTTCAGCTATGAGAAGGAGGGAAGGTGGAGAGGACCGTGGTTCTTTGTCCAGGTCAGCTGGAGTGGGAAAGCCGTGTATTGTAGCCCCGAATACATAGGGTACATACATGCACATTCCTACAAATTTTAACTTCAAATATTGTTTAATTAGGTAACATAAAAGGCCAGAGGCCTCGAGCACACTTTTAGTAACATACATGTGCATGACAGCGAGTGAAGCTTCGGTAGAGACTGCATAAGAAGCCAAAACATGCCCACATCAGGACAAAGTCCTTACGTACATTACGCATCTCTTCAGGCGGCGGACACGCAGCTTGGGATGATGGACGGTTTCGACGAGTCCAAAGACCCCTCCCATTGGCCCTCCGCAACAGCAGTGGGCCGTACCAACAACAGCGACGATGGAGCAGGAGGAGGAGGAGTGGCCGATCAGCAATCGTTGGCCTCTTCGGTGGCCGAATCCGCCGTCCCCACTATTGCAACGTCAGCTGGCTCGGACTCACGCATCGGCAAGCCTAACCGCTGGGACGCTGAGGTGAGGGTTCGGTTCACTGCACTGCTTACAGTACACGAGTCAAATGCCAAATGCAGGCGCGTTGCTTGTTTGACACCTGGACCTTTGAAGGACACCGCCTTGGAGTTATGCGGTAGTACCACTGTAGCTCTTCTCAATCGCTCTGTGTGGCACATATACTGTTGTGCCAGCGCCGTTGATCGCAGACGGAGAGTGCTCTACTTGGCAACAAGTGGAGCAAGATGTTTCATCAACTGGCGCAATCTGTCCCGCTTAGGCTTACGTTGTCCAATTCTCAGCGCCCCCCCCCCCCCCACATTGCCAATTCAGCCGTTTCCACAACTCACCAACCGCCCACCAACTCTCTTCACTTCAGGTGGTGCTGACGCAGAAGCTCGTGGAGCGCATCAACCGGATGTCGCCCCTTCCCCGCTTCCTGGTTGTGTGCGGCGACCTGGTGGACGCGATGCCAGGCGTGCCCTACAAGTGGGAGCAGGTGCGCGACCTCAAGGCCGTCCTCTCGGAGCTCGACCCCGCCGTGCGCCCCCTCTGCGTGTGTGGCAACCACGACGTCGGCGACACGCCCACCCCTGAGGCCATTCGGCAGTACAGAAGGGACTTCGGCTCGGACTTCTACAGCTTCTGGGTGGGCGGCTGCAAGATGGTGACTGTCAACTCCCAGTACCTGCACGACGACACCCTGGCCAAGGACTTCAGCCAGGAGCAGGACAGGTGGCTCGACCTGGTGCTTCAGAGGGACGAGAAGAGGCCCTTCGTCCATCTCATGGGATTCGAGGTGGGGTTACCTGAGTGTCCGGTCTGGTTGACCGCACGCCACGCGACCGCAAACGCGTACAAGCACGAAGTATATGTCCGTAGCCCTAATTTCACCTGTCGTCTGACAAAGGCGGCGCGAAATTTCTCATAAGGCGCGTTGTTCAACATAGATAGTGCAGTAGTCAATGGACCAATACGTAAACCACTCCTATGTTGACTGAGTTGCAAGAACTGCTCTCGCGAGCAACTGCGACCGAACGCGCAGTACATCAGGTTCTTGCCGTCATACAGCAAGTACGCCTTCGCCCAATCTTGAAAGCATCAATTCCACATTTCCAGCACATACCTCCCTTCGTGTCTGAGCGGGAAGAAGACCCAGTCTACGTGTTCAACAATCCCCTGTTGACGTTCAACATCGGGGACAAGGCGCTACGGTACAGATACCTCGACAAGCTGAAGAAGGCCGGCATGACCAGCCTCTTCTGCGGACACTACCATCGCAACGGAGGCGGACGCGACGGAGAATTGGAGGTGCGGTACCTAGAGGTTGAATCTCCGTAACAGCGCAGCTTTCTGCGCCTTCGTGCAAACTGTACCTACGGTACATGCGCATTTCTTCGATGAGCCACTAGTAATCGGCTGGTGTCGGTCGTCTCCTTATAGTAAGGCGTTTTTGCTGCCGACACACCGTAAGCACTCGAGTAAACTCTCCCACCGTCATCATCATCGCCAGAATACTCCCAGGGTCGTAGTGAAAGAAGGAGGCTCATTGTAAAATTCACGGTACATGTTCATTTCGCCCTTGTCCAGCCTTTAATTGAAGTGTGCAGTGCAGTTACCGTAATCCCTTTTCAGATCGTGGTTACCTCCGCAGTCGGCTGCCAACTGGGCGACGACGTGCACGGTGCGCGCCTGGTGCGCGTGATGCGCGACCGTGTCGACCACCGCTACTATCCCCTGGACGAGCTGCCTCAGAAGATCGACTTCAGCCCCAGAGAGCCGCCCAAGCCCCTGCTTCTGAAGCCCTCTGTGGCGGCGGCGGCCACCGCCCCCGGCGCCTCCTCATGACAGTAAGGGAACCGATTTGGCGATGCTCCACGTACAGACTGACTACCTACCCACCCACTCAGATGGCAATCAAAACGCGTTAGATGGGCTGGAGTTCTACTACTGTAGCGGCCGTAGATTGTACTGGCGGAGTACGACCTTGTGAATGAGTGTAAGCTTTCGACTTGGCTGTCGTTGCATGGTTTCATGGGTATTTTCCCGCGTGATCTCGGTGTCGATGATGAAGTGCTTCGGTACACGACCCTTAACACGTGTTTGTAAAACTAGGCTGGCCGCGTGATTCGATGGAAGACCAAAGTGTACTGGTAGAAGAGATGAGTACCGCAAAACAAAGAAACTAAGAAGCACCTGCCCGCCAACCATGCTTCAGCTGGAGACCAGACTCAATACCCAATCTCACTAACGCGCGTTTAACTACAGCGATTCACGCACGACAAATACAGTCACTTCATGGCAGTGCTGTGACAGCGTTAAAAGCAGAGAAAGCGCGTGCGCATGTGTGTTTGTCAGGTCAGTCATCCTCATTTCCGTTGTCCTCCTCTTCGCTGTCGTCGCTGCTGTCGTCGCTCTCACTCTCCCCATTCTCCTCCTCCTCACTGCTGGTGTCGTCCTCCTCGCCTTCGTCGTCGCTGTCACTGTCTTCTTCTGTTTCCACCGCGCCATCCTCTCCTTCAACGTCCAGGTCGCCGCTGCTCTCGTCTTCGAGCTCCGTTCCCCCGATTTCGCCGCTGGCCTCTAATTCGTTGTCGTCGTTCGAGTCTGTTTCTACCTCTCCGCTGCCATCATTTCCCTCCGTTTCTCCACTGGCGTCAATGTCACTGTCTCGACTTCCATCTTCGGCACTGGCGCCAATCCACCACTTGATGTTGTCATTCCCCGTGTCGTCGGCCAGAAAGGCAAAGGACTGACGACAGACGCCGCCGATGACGCGCAAATCGCCGCAGCAGGGACACTGGGTGACGCCTCCGGCGGGGCAAGAGCGGCAGGGGGTGAAATTGCACCTTTCCGACTGGAAGGACGGCCCTCTGAAAGTTATGACGACGTCACATGGCCGTTGCCCGGCCAACGCTTGGTAAATACGCGAAGAAGTATACTGTTGTTTATAGGCCGACTCACGAGCAAGGGGCCACGGCGCATTGTCTGGCGCGATAGCGTCTTCCGCAGCCGCCGCAGTTGGCTACCTGGCATGGGGTCCAGGAGGACCAGCGCTGCCAGACCCCGCCGCTAGTTGGAGTTGTGGTGGTGGTCGTTGTAGTGGTTGTGGTCGTTGTTGGAGTAGTACCACCGCCGCCTGAAGCCAGACGAGTGGCTATAGTCCCTTCTCCAGATAATGAGTGTGTAGCGCTGTGGGAGACAGACCTATGACGCACACACTCCCACCGCCTGGAACGTATGGGGCGCAACATTCGGACGCTTGAATACCGCCACGGGTGCAGGGCACCTTGATTTTCCTGAATAATAAAGGCGATTTGATCCGAGCTTCCAGCAACTAAGGTATATTACTGATACTACTGACTGATACTACGTTATACTACTGACAGAGACGACCCTGGGCCTCAGACCCACTGTGGGTCACCTGGTGCATATGGAGCGACCGCATCGGTAGCGAATGGTCTCTTCGCAGACCTCCGCAGGGCAAACATTGAAGTTGCACTCTTGGATCTCGGCTGAAGATCCCAGGCAGAAGAAGGGGTCGCCGAGGCACGATCTGGATGAGGGCGACACTTGTGTGGAACGGTGCGTCAGTTCGGTTCTCTGCGATACGATGTGTGTGTGTAACGTTGCAGTTCAGCACCTCTGTCTAATCTGAGTTCCACATGCGCCACATGAAGCGCTGCAGCTTGACCAAGAACCCCATGAACTCCAGCCGTCGACAGATGGAGTAGTCGGCGTGGTCGTCCTTGTCGTCGTCGTTGTCGTCGTCGTCGTGGTTGTCGTGATGGGACCTCCAGATGGATCTGCGAATGAGTGTCACAAATGCAACCACTGTAGCGCTGCTAGGATGAATGAGACCGTGAAATGTGCAACAAATCACCGATTCTGTACTGCAGGCTGAATCGGCCGCCGCCGCCCTTGAAGATGACCATGACTCGATTGATTAGCGAGACGATGGTGCGCGACGGGCGCCGCGAACACATGCTGAATAGGCGCGATAGCTGAGACCATAGCACTTCATCTGAAATAATTGGTTCATACCGAGCTCCAGTGTTGCCCATGTCAGACGACGCCTTGATCTCCAGGTAGTCGCGCGTGCAAGTGGTGGCACTGCGGAACGAGAACGTGTCCACTCTGACCTCGATCTTCCGTCCTGCGGGCGCCTGGAGTTCAGTATTCAGCTTCAGCTGTCTGTCAGATACCTGTGTCCATAGAAGCTTTTAGTTCCCAACCTTAATCAGCCAGTTGCAGGTGGAGGAGCCAGACTTGGATATAGTCCTCCAGTTCTGTTGGGCCCCCAAGTTAGTTTGACCGCACGATGAGCCTGTCGCAGCGGCGCGCTCGCACAGGGTTCCAGCAAAGCCGTCTGGGCAGCGGCACACGTTGCAGTTCTTAGGATCGGTGTAGCCCTTGTGCTCGCAGGACAATTGACGGGAGCACACGTCTGACGCACAAGTAATATTTGGTGTTACACATAGCTGTGCTGTACCCACAGTACTGCAAATTACTGTACCAGAGCAGTAGGCGTTGTTGATGAACTTGACGTCGTAAAACGAGAGCGTCTCCCGTTGGCCCATGGTGTTTTGAAAGTTAGGGTCTTTGGCAGTGATAGTATTGGCTCCGTTGTTGGAAAACGCCTGCAATTAACAATATTCACAATAACGAATTAGAGTGACGATGGTTCAGAAGTCGTATGCCCCACCCACCCTGGGCCCGTAGTGCATGACAGAGCCGAAGTCGTATGGGATATCGTATAGCTGGACGCTGGAGCCCGACTGCTTGAGAAAGTTGCGCAGCATGCCGTTCTGCACTCGCGTCTCTTGTATGGTGACGAAGTTGTCTCTGTCGGGCCGCGATTGCTCGTGCCACAGGCCGAGCGCGTGGCCTCAAGTTGCACGAGACAGATTTTGTCTTTGACTTCATATGATGAAATGTCATTTGTGCTAGCCAACCGAATTCGTGCGCCACTATGCCGAGGGTGGTGCAGCCGTTTCCGATCGACAACGTCTGCCTTCCTCCCGACCGGCCAACGTTCGAATAGCAACTGCGAACGAAGTGTAGAAGATAAGGCTTCTAAGCCATCTAAGCATCAAACTCCTAACAAGCTGTTTTAAAAAAGTTGAGTTGTTTTATTAATACAGAGTGGTTTATGAGTGTTTTAAAGTGGAAGAGTAAAAGAGTGGATACTTTTGTAAAGTATTTCGAAGCCTTTCCGATATAACGCGCGCCCGCCCGGAGTCCACTAGTCATGCGCTACTTCTGACACGCTCCTTTCTGAGGGGTTCTTGCAGGGCAACATTGGGATCGCCCGGGATTAATTTTTTTGAGCAAGACACACGCATTTCTGAGCGGTTGTTGCAAGGCAACATTGGGATCGCCCGGGATTAATTTTTTTAGCAGACAAAGTTGTTCGTAAGACAAGGGTTTAAAAAAACAAAAGTATTTCTTTAGGAATGGCCATTCAACAACTGCCTCAACGCAAGCTTTCAAACGGTCGAACGAATGCCGCTGTACAACGTAAGACGAGCGAGTTAGGGCCGATTTGCTGTTTGAACCTTTGGGTTACTGTAGCTCGCGAAATTCAAACTTTCGAATATCGACTTCTCTTAACGGAATGATCAGTGTGCCGAAACCTATTCAACAAACTCAAGGTCGTCTCTCTACGACGGAAGACGAGCGAGTTAGAGAAGTTTTGCGTTTTGAACTTTTGGGTTACTGTAGCTCGCGATATTCAAACTTTTGAGTTTCGATCAATGATCAGTGAGTCAAGAGCTATCCAGCAACTCAAGATCGTCTCTCTACAGCGCACGCTGAGCGAGTTAGAGCGATTTCTATGCTAGAAACGCGATAATGTCGCTTTTCGTGTTGCGTGTTTGCGTAATTAACAAAATTTTTACGCCAAGTGAGAGAGCACGTCGAGACCTTTTAGTTGACCTATCGCACGCCGCTCTACGACGTAAGACGAGCGTGCTAGAGCCGTTTTGCGTTTTGGACCTTTAGGTTACTGTAGCGCGCGCAATTCAAACTTTTGAATTTTGACTTCTCCTAACGGAATTATCAGTGTGCCGACACCTATTCAGCGAACTCAAGATCGTCTCTCTATGACGAAAGACGAGCGAGTTAGATAAGTTTCGCGTTTTAAACCTTTGGGTTACTGTAGCTCCCGAAATTCAAACTTTTGAGTTTCGACCAATAGAAGAACAAATGATCAGTGAGTCGAGAGCTATCCAACCAACCCAAGATCATCTCCCTACGACGCACGCTGAGCGAGTTAGAGCGATTCCTGCGTTAAAAACGCGAGAATGTCGCTTTTCGTGGTGCGTGTTTGCGTAATTAACAAAAGTTTTAATGCCAAACGAAAGAGCACGTCGAGACCTTTTAGTTGACCTATCGCGCGCCGCTCTACGACGTAAGACGAGCGAGTTACAGCCGTTTTCCGTTTTGACCTTCGGGTTACTGTAGCGCGCGCAATTCAAACTTTTGAATTTCGAAGTCTCTTAGCGACATAACCAGTGGGTCGAGAGCTTTCCGTAGAGCCCAAGATCTCCTTCCTACGACTTTCCAACACCGAGATCTGAGAGCGTAACGGACGAACGGACGAACGGACGCACGAACGCACGCACGATAAGCTCTCGTAGGGGTTCGCCCGGCTGAGGCCGGGCGAAAAAACCAAACCCATTGTCCCTGATGACGTCGATGTAGTCGCCGCTGCGACGCTGTTGAAAGGTCACGCAGGTCAACTTCTCCCACAAATCCACGCCGCGCTGAACCGCTGTGCGATCGGCTGGAACCGGAACAGTTAGCGGAAATGTTTCACAAATCCAAATGTCTCCGACTTGCAAAAGCGAGCAGGAGGCTTATTGAAGCATTGTTGTATGTATTGTACGCAGATACGGATTGAGCCCAAGTACATTGGTACCATACATAGGCACCAATACCGTACTCGAAGTGACTGCGACAGATTATACACCTCCATTGATGTTGTAGCCGACCGGCATGCCCCACCGCTTTCGGCTGTTTCTGATGAGGTTCCGCTTCGTCCTGTAGCGGCCCTCCAGCAGGTAGGTCTCTGCGTCTCTGCAAACGGATTTTGAGTGAAGAAAGAGTAGCGCACTGCTTCTTCAAATAATTTTATAATTCATTTGTATTCGTGGATGACGTGCTCTGTGCAATAAACTTTAGTTTAATGGTCTGTTGTCTAAAGTGTATTGCGCAGAGCACGCCATCCACCCATACAAAATGAATTCATCATCCTGCCCAGTAAGCTTACTCAAATCGATTAATTTTTTATAATTTCTGTTTTATCTGTATAATTTTAATAACAATTCATCAGTGTTTTCTGTTTCATCGATACTTTGATGTTGATGCCAATGCAGGTTTATATATCATTGATTCAAAACAAAATTAGAATCCTCAAGTTAAGAAAAAATATTCAAAAAATTATTTTGAACTGCCACCACACCTGACAACGTCGTCCTGCTGGTCCTCAGTCAGCACGATGTCGCCTTCGAACAGGTATGGCACCACGTCCGTGAGGTCGGAGTCGCCCTCTTGCAGCACCTGCTCCTCGGGCAACTCTTTGGCCTGTGCGGCAATTGGTTTGTTGTCTATGTTCGAGTTTTAGCCCGCGCACGCCGCATAATTATATAGTGTTAAACAGAGCAAAGCTGAAACATCCCACGGTGACGATACTGATCAAGCGCTTATGCAAAGGCACAGCGCGGTCCTTAGCCAAAGCCCAAGTCAAAGCCTAAGCAAGCCGAAGCCTCAACCTAAGCCTTAGCCAAGTCTGAAGCCAAGCCAACTTTGGAAAACATTGCTAAGGTGTTTCTGTCTTACGAAATATGCCGGTATGCAGGTTTTCCAGGTACACAAATTGCCGTATGCCACCAACCGAAGTCTCGCCGCGAAACTTGAGTTCCGCCAGCTGATTCAGTCTCTTCATGGTCGCCGCCATCTTGTCAAAGCTCTCCTCGTTCAGTTGGGTGTTCTTGACAAAGCGCTGCTTGAAACGCTGGCGAAATCTCTAGATATCACATATTGTAGGTATACGTATGCTAAATTGTGTTGGTTTCACTCCTGTTTCATAGAGGTTCTACCTTCATTAATGTTCTTTACATCACCTCGCGTGAAATCCCATTGATGCCGCTCAAGCTTAAAGAAACCAGCACTAACAGGTACGCCGTGTTCAGCTCCATTAACACTTATATATCAGTCTGCTGTTTCCGTACAGTTTTGCCTAGGTACCGGCGATGAGGGCACTACGCTACTTTCGCCAGCGACTGTGAGACAACCTTCCGTCGAGTGCGGCTATCCCGTAGGCTGAGCAGCAGGAACATACGTCATATCGCGAGTGTAATGACCGTTGCTCCGTCTTAGTGGGCAGGCAGATTGTTACGCATTTGAGGGTCACTCCTACATGCACTTGCGATGGCCGACCAGTGGTGACGTCAGCTACAACATGTCGCAATGCAGATGACTCGAAGTTTTGCCTTTGGGATCTTATAAGTCCAAACGGGTTGCTGCAAGCAGTTCTCAAGCGCAAGCGCAAGTTATTCCGTATCATGTTGCGAATTTGGGGGACTAACTTTGACAACTTGGCTTTCTGTTGGTCGATAAGAACCACACCCTAAAGGCTCGGTTCTATATATTGTCTAGGAAACCGACACGACATTTCGTTTGTCTGAACGACCCAGAGCAGTGTTAGCGTAACGTTTTAACAGCATGATAGATAAATGGGCATCCTTCGGCCGTTCGCACTTTGTCACATGGACACCGTCTCAAACGCTATCATTAATTTAGTCTTCTGGGACGCAGTTCGATGGGTTAGCGCAAGGCGGCAAGAAAGAGGCTTCGACGAAACTCCTTCCTACGTTTTATG
>JASAMZ010008979.1:0-83129 GCA_030248115.1 Linhomoeus sp. GSCO2_2 | reverse complement strand
CCATTGTGCATACGGTATGCCGAGGTGTGAAAAGGAGTCTCCCAATTGCTCGAGCTTTTCGGAGAACGGATACAATGCGGGCATTGGTCACCACTACGACTCCCCAGAACAAGACTTAAAAGCCGCAAGGGCACACCTGTAGATAGTGACCGCCCGCACTGCACCTTTACCTATACAACACGCAACACGAAATGCGAAAACGCCATGAAAGATAAAAGACGCAACGAAATAAGAAAACGCTAGCGCACCTGTAGTACTTCTCCTTGAGACCGAACTTGGCGGAGACTCTCTCTCCCTGCGGCTCCACGGTGAAGGGCTCAGATCCGGCGCCAAACTGCACAGGCGAGTCGGAAGGGCTGTAGGCGTCGTCGAGACGGGCTCTCTTCGGAGAAGGGGGGCTAGACGTACCGACTACTTGACTAAACGAGCCGCGAGACGGCTTTTCATCGGCAGAGGTCTGGAGGGAGTCGTCAAGGAAGGACCAGAAGTGAGCATCGCCAAGGGGGACGCGCCCTTGCGGCTCAAGCTCCAGGTAGCTTTCCAAGAGGGCGCTGGCCAGCCCTGGTATCTTCTCGTGAATCTTCGCCCGAATTATACTATTCAAATCAGCGACGGAAGTGCAGTTTTCGAGAGCCATGACGAAAAGTGGACTCTGGAGTGAAATTTGTGAGCTGCCCTGGTTGTTTTATCCCCTAATTTGGGCGTTAAAGACGATAAAAAGGTGCGTCTATTTAGTGAAATGATGAACAGGAAGCTACAATAGAACATACTATAAGCTACAATAGCACCCAAACACTGTTTTCGCGCCAAAAATTCTCAAACGCGTTTGAACACGTTTGAATTTGCTCCGTCCTGACGCGGCGCGACCTTGGGCGTATCCGCGCTGAAAGTGTCTATGCTTTAGTGTTATATATGCAAATTTGATTTGCTGGGATAAGTGGTTTGCTCGATTCTTTGATTTCGGCAGTCAGTTTTGATTTTTGGAGGCGAATTTACCGGTGAAATTCAAACCGGGAGGGCGTCGTGGTGCCGTCGGCTGGCTTCTGCTTGACGCGCGCTTTGAAATGGTGGCAAGAACGACTCCCTACGCAAAGGGATGAAGGACGTATGGCGGATTTTCTCGCGGTGAGTCAAATTCCATATTATTTCGAGGCATTTTCGAACTTTATTCAATCGCGAACGATTTTGACGCTCGATTTCGGAGATTCCGATGTCTAAATTGCCGGCTAGTGCCGCCGGACAATCGGCGCTAGAAACCTTCTGCCTCCGATTCGTAATTTTAAATTTATGTCCACATTTGTAGATAAAAATGGAACTTTATTCTCTCGCGGCCGATTTTGCGGATAGAATTTGGAGATTTCGGTGTCTAAATTACCCTCTAGTACCGCCGGACAATCGGGGCTAGAAACCTTCCGCCTCCGATTCGTAATTCTAAATTTATGCCCACATTTGTAGATAAAATTTGAACTTTATTCTCTCGCGGCCGATTGTGCATACAGGATTCGGAGATTCGATTTCTAAAGTAGCTGCTAGTCTCGCTAGATATTCGGCGCTCGAAACTTTGCACCACCGTTTTGCAATTTCTGATTTGTGCACCACTTTGTGGCTTAGATTTTAACTTTTTTTGCGTAGCAGTCGATTTAGCAGTCAATTGTTCTTACGTACGACCGAAATACTCCTTTGAATTTCAGGCTCGCCTCTGGCAGATCATCCAGTTCGTGCCAGACGCAACTGGTAGAGCTCGTGTTGTCCTGGGCGCTGTTTTGAGGTCGCCAGACGCATTGAGCTTTCTCAGTTGTGGAGGCATTGCCATTTGCTTTTGCTCTGTGGGGGCGCTGGTCTCTCCAGGACATGTGAGTTTGATATTACAGTAATATTCTGTGCGAATCATCGCGGTGCAAAACTGTGTGCCCCCCAGTCCCCCCCCCCCCCCCCCCCCCCATGGCAGGAGGGAGGGAGGGGAGGAGGGGAAGAGAGGAGACACACTCAAATGGTGGATGAATTCTGCTACTGTGCAGAGTAGAGAATTTGCTGCCCAAAATCTGCTCCCCAAAAATACCCCAAAGAGCGAGAAATGTCCCAAAATTTTGGCCCAAAATGAGTTGCCAAATTAGCACGCCAATAGAGGCATTGAAGTGAGAGGCGAGGTGGTAGAATGGTGGTAAAAAACGGTTGTAAAAATGGTCGTAAAAAATGGATGCAAAAATGGTTGTAAGAAAGTTTGCTGCCCAAAATCTGCTGTGTAAAAAGTTTGCTGCGCAAGATCTGCTGTGTAAAAATTGCGCGAGCCCCTAATACATGCCCCATGCCAAATAGATGAGTCATAGCCAAAACGCCAGTAGGCGCATTGAAGTGTGAGAGAAGCTGGATTAAAATGGTCGTAAAAAATGGTCGTAAAAATGGATGTAAAAATGGTTGTAAAAGAATTGTTAGTAAAATGGTTGTAAAAAATGGTTGTTATAAGCTTGTAGTTACTACTTGCAGACTCGAAAAACCACCCAGTGCACGCCTTTCTTGAATGGACTTTAGGGGCTCTTTCTTGAGGCGGACGCGGTCTAACTAGCAAATAGCACTTTTCATTGTTGGATACTGTTGCCGTGAAACATTCGATTAGACAGAGTTTTGCGTTCCAGAGCCACTGTGTTGTAACGCCAGTTGCGATTGCAGGCATTGAAAGAGCGAGAGATGCACGACGTTTCACTATCCTTCGTTTACGTCTTTTATAACTTCAGGGGAGTGTGAAACGCACCGCCTGGCTTGGTTGTCGCTGCCCTGCATCGCTGCAGCAACATGCGACTGACTACATTACTGACGACACCCCAGATGTCTTGTCTCATTTTCCGACAATGTGAACAACAATGCCCCCCCCCCCCCCACCCCCATCCCAAAGTGGGAGAATGGCGGGTAGAGCGTTGGCCAAGTTGGTTCTCATCACCGGCAAGCGGTGGGGGGGGGGGGGGGGGGGGGGGGGGGGGGGAGCGGGGACGCGAAGTCTAACCCAAGTGCCTCCTTCACTGAAGCTTGGTTTCATCGCTTGTGTACAGTCATCACCTGATCGGCTGACTTATCTGCGCCTTTGGCCACAATTTGTGACTCTTCCTCATGACATGTTCGACTGAACACCATCATCAGCCTGTAGCCTACAAATGCATTGTACCCACTGCGAAGCGTTTTCGCGTGCGCCTCTCGTCAGAGTTTATCTGACACTACACGTTTGTATGCGTAGTGGGGTCAGGACGCCGACGACAGCGCCAGTGGCGGGGTGGCGTCCGACATTCGAATCCGCTACCGCTGATAAGCCGCTACCGGCTTCTTCTCTACGGTGCAGTGTGTGTGTACTCAACTACTGGACAGAGTACGTATACGCAGTTGTGTCGCAAAGAGGTTGCTTTCGCATGTGAAAGGCAAACGATCCTTAACAGCACTTTCGGTCGGTGACTGCGCTTCCGTGGTTGAGAAGAATGGCAGAGGGCGAAGGATACGATCGGCCTAAGAGTAGCCTATGGAAGCGGCTGGTGCCTCCCGACCCAGTCAAGAACTTCATTTACACACTGCCCAAAGACAGGCGACCATATCTGCCCATATTCGGCGGCGTTCTCGTCATGGTCACCCTGGGGACGCTCTACACGGAAGGTAAACGGTCCAACACATGCCTAAGATAAACAGTACTGTAGGATAGGAAGATTTGGTTCGGTCGTCGTTAATCGATGTCGATGCTATTCTTGAAAGTGGCGACAGATGCCAAATGTTCAAAGCAAAAGACAAGTTCTCATAGGAGACCATGGCACATCATTGAATCACTTGAACTCTGCTGCACTCATGAACCATCGGCAAATGATCATTCGCATTCTATCCTTCTATTTCCCATTGTTTGTCCGTCTTTGGACTGAGAAGATGTTTCAAAAGTAGAATGATGTCAACTGAGGCATAAGTTGTCCACTCACACATTCTTGTCTTCAAACCAAACTTCTCCCAACTTCAGGCAACATGGTTCCCTACATTCTGTCCTACATGCGTCAGCACGGCCAGCCCGACCTGCAGGTGAACAGCATGCCCTGGCTGGTCTCTCTTCAAGGTGGCATCCCATTCACCATGATCGTCGGCGGGGTCATGGGAGAGTGGATTGGATACAGGGCCACAACACTCGTTGGCTGCTTCCTGTTCTGGTGAGAAAGCTACATAGGCCAAATAATGTTGCAACGCTTTGGTAGTTGATGAATGGCATTAGAAGCGAGTAATGAGTGCTTTTGAGAGACCAACGTCATGCATTGCGACACTGTTGACGTGCTGGTTGAGAATGTTCCACGCAGACGATAGACCAGCTGCAACAAGCTTCCTTGACATTGGAGTCACGTTGTTAGCGCTCAGGATCGCCGTGGCCGCTACCTACTACACGATCAACTACTCCTTTCTGGCCTTTCTGTCTACCTACGGCTTGCTCTTTGGCTTCGCCATCAAGATTCCTTACAACTCCGCTCTCGTCGCTGGAATGAAGGTTTGACTTGCACTGCCTTGCTGATATGGCGCATGTCATTTGCAACAGTGATTGTCTCTTTCAGTGGATGCCTGACAGAGTTGGACTGGCCAGTGGTCTACTGGTGGGCGCCTACGGCCTGGGCTCCTTCGTCTTCAGTCCTATTCAGACGGGCTACATCAACCCCTGGAACTACTCGCCCAATTGTGACGGGTGGGTATCTAAAGGGTTGACACAACTACCCTCCCCCCCCCCCCCTGTGAACAACTTGACCTCACTTCTGGAGCATACTAGACTAGGTAGCAGCATACAATAACTAATTTAGGTAGCACGCAACATACAAATGGTTCGATGTGCGATTTAGACTCCAATGGTTTTCCGCTTTCCAGCTACTTCTGCCAGTGGGATCTGCTGGCCAGAGTTCCCGCCGTGTTCCTTGTCATGGCCCTGATCCAGTTTGCTGTTGACATAGTTGGCGTCGTCTTCATATGCGATCCCATCAAGGCAGGCTTACCTCTTCGTTTACAGAGAATGTTCCCTGAACGTGTGTTACAGTGCACAGATGAAAGACATTGCATTACTGGTCGGGTACGCACGAACGATTCCATTATCAGGAGGAATCGCAAGCGCCAGTGGACAAAGGTCCCGACGAGCGCACTCCTCTGCTGAAGGACAAGGAGGAGATCAAGAACGAGGAGGAGGAAGCGAAGGAGCAGAAGAAGGAGCGCTGGTCGGCCACAGTGTCAGAGACGGTGCGCAGCAGCACCTTCTGGTGGCTGGCCCTCGCCTACGTCTTCAACGTCACCACCGTCTTCTCCATCACCAACTACTGGAAGGTCAGGCACTGACAGTTCATTTCATTCATGAGGTATTGCATTGAGCTTCCCAGAGGCGAACGTCCCAGATGTAGGTTTTGAGCTCATGACATGCGTCAGGGTGGCTGGAATTAAGAGACTAATGTGTGCGATACTACGATCCTCCAATGTTAGCTTGAGTAGGGTAACTGCTCTGACGGTGAAACATTCGCTTCTCCTGTTCCATTTCAGACGTACGGGCAGACATTCATTGAAGACGACTTCTTCCTGTCCGGCATCAGCTCCATCTGCTCCATTGGAAACTGCGTTGGAAGGGTCTTCTGGGGATTTCTGTCTGACAAGCTGAGCTTTCAGGTGTGGTATTCAGAGTGTGCTGAGCTGGAATGTTGGCGAAATCGCATGTCGTATGTAGATACATGTATGACGGAGTTTTTGGCGTCAAGTCGAAACATGATGACGACTTCCAGTCCAGTCATCCAGCCAACCTCCATTCTCCTTCAGGTGACGATGTCCATCGCCAGCTGCCTAACGTCGGCGCTGTGCTTCCTGTTGCCGGCCGCGAAACTGACCAATCAGTACGTCTTTCTCGTCCACATGACAGCCACCTATTTCTGCGGCGCTGCCAGCTACCCCCTCTTTCCCATGGCCACTTCCAAGTGCTTCGGGCCCAAGCACGTCGGCGTCAACTACTCCATCCTATTCGCCTTCAACGTTGGTCGATTGGCTTTGCTTGTGTTGGTTTTGTTGTCGGCTTACGATAGCCACTCAGCTGTTTGCTATCGTAGTTGGTTACTAATCTAATTATTTGCTTATTTAATCAATATATATTTATTTACAGATTAGTTAATAATTGACATTTTATATTCGATTTGCAGCAACTGGGCAATTTGGGTGTGGCGGTGGTCTCGCAGTTATTCTTTGTCTACCTGGACTACAATGGGACTTTCTTCCTGGCCGCCGTCCTCTGCTTTGCCGGTGAGCCTCTGGGTACGGCGCATGTGCCTAAGTGTCTGTTGGGTGGATTGCTAAGCCGGAATCGTTTCACTGCAACTCTACGACTTGGAATGACGTGCAGCTGTTTGTTCCACGTTCGTGATCGTCGACGAATAAAGACAAATTGCCCAAGCTGCCGCCAGGTAAATATTGTCAAGTTTTCCTGCTCTCACTTGTCTCTCCCCCTTTAGCCTTTCTTCTGACGGCCACCATTCACCTGACGAAGTTCGGCAAGGGAGCCCAGCAGTACGCCATCGAAAACGAACCCGAGAACGCCAAGATCAGAAGACGCCTCTCTATCAGCCAGTCAAATTAGTACCACCCATTCAGAGCTATCATCTGATTAGGGCCCTTTATTCTAGGCCGGCGTTGATTTTGTGAAACTGTGTAGTCTTTTGTTGATTAGAGGAGCACATTCGGTCGTCCGTCGCAAGCGTAGCGGTGGAGCGGCGAGAACTCATAGAAAGAGCCATTCGAAGAGGTGCTGCGGAATGTAACACAATGATGGCAAAATGGCATGTCACATTCTTTAGCTAAGTTTTTCAGAGTTTCGCTTTATAAACATTGTATGTCAAACACGTTTAAGTACATAAATTGAGTCGAAACGATTGAAACATCACGTAGACAAACAAGAAGGACGCTTAATCAACCGCAAAGAGTTCTTAGGCGTTTCATTATGCAAAGGAAACCAGCACGCCAACGTGGAATGCCTAGTTATTCTCTGGATGAGTTTGTTGAACGGACTACAGTGAAGCTGTTAGTGACGCAAACATGCTACTGCTAGGTACAGGTTTTCTCAAATTGAATTTTGGCTAAACTCAAAATACATACCAACAAGTCTTGAATGAGTTCAGGTCGCATGTTCTATTGCCGCTGGGTCCAATTCTTTTGGCTTCCTTTTCTTTCTCCTCCAGCCAATAGCAAGAGTTACCAATTCGTAGAATGTGAGTGGGCACGAAGTTCTAATCTCACCGCTACGCGACCAATGAACGGTATTGGAACTTCACTGTTACATCGCTGAACTGAAACAGTGGAGGCGGGGAGCGACCAGTCTGCCACACCACAACTAACATAGACAGGCACGTGCTGAGCCGTAGACGGTCAAAACCATACATACTGTCTGACAATCAGCAGAACAAAGCCAAACAAAGCCAGCAGTATAATGGAACACGGTACATATTAGTAACCTTGGCGAATTGAAGTGGACTCCTGCGGGGCGGTGGTGGCAGCGGTCACATTCAGGCTGGTGTGGCTGCTGGCTGTATACAGGAAGGCCAACGTGTTAACGAATACGGTAAAGACGACGCCGCAGAGGACAGCGAGTCGCAGCATCGTGTAGTCGGGAGCGAAGCGAAAGCCTCTGCTCAGAATGAAGACGAGATCCAGCACCACGCAGAGGATCACCGGGATCTGAGCGAGACAGTAGGTTCTAATCACGGATGCCAATTCTGAAACACGAAGCGTCGCACATGTGTACTTAGTCATGGAAAAGTAGCAAGTAAGTTTCACAAACTCAAGAAGTGTGTTTGCGTTTCAGGCTCTTGGTTCGTACCAGTCTTGAGAGCTCCTACATACATAGGTAACCGAATAGCACTAGCGGGCCCAGGGGGGGGGGGCAGGGGGCACTGCCCCCCTTACGGCCCGACCTTTGAGAAAAAATTTTCTTATGTTACACACGAACGTCAAAAATTTTCTCCTGCGGCGCTATTTTACAAGAGAATTTGGCATTTATGGACCAAAAATCGCCAAATTTTCGCCTGCGGCGCTCAATTTAGGCAAATTTTAGCACAGGGGTGGCGTAAAACGTAAAAATTTTCGCCCGCGGCGCAATAAAAAAGCTAAATTTATAATATCTAACGTTTCGTAAGGTCGAATTAAGGCGATTTTTGGCGTTAAAATGGCCTAACAAGCTCCGGTATTAAAAAGTTGAGTTTGTATTCTGACTGACATTGCAAAGAGTTGCGTTCTTTCTGCAGAGAGTGCGAGAGCTCATCGCCCGCATGCTCCGCTTCATGAGTCCCCGCTTCACAAGAGGGTATTGCATAGCAATATTGATTTCGCCCGCGATTTGGATTTTAGAGCAAGAGCATCCCTCTTTCAAGCAACGCTTTTAAAAAAGTGACAAAAACTTGTAAACTTGTTGCAAACATTTGACAGAGCACACTACGAGCAATCAGACCGTGTCGCACTTCAATCCATGTAGCAAAGAGCGATAATAGAGTTATAATCTCGAGAATGGCGTTTTTTGCGGTGCGTGCTTGCGTTATTGAAAAATTTATTGCTGCCGCATGAAAGAGTACGCAGAGAGCTTTCACCTGACGTGTCGATTGCGGCTCTACGACGTAAAACGAGCGAGTTAGAGCCGTTTTGTGCTTTTGCACTAGTGATGGCAATTGTCCGATAAAACTGGGTAAGCAAGAGTAAATTCACCCACTTTTTACCCGGTTTTTAAAACTGGGTAAAACTGGGTACCCAGTTGATTTTGGCAAATTCTGGGTAAGTAAAACTGGGTACGGCAGATTTTGGTGAATTTGAAACTGGGTAAGTAAAGCTGGGTATACCCAGTTAAAATAAATTGGGTACAACTGGGTAAGTACTTACCCAGTTTTGGGTTGCCATCACTATTTTGCACCTTTGAGTTACTGTAACTAGCGAAATTCAAACTGTTGAGTTTCGACCAATGGGAGAACAAACGATCAGTGAGTCGGGAGCTATCCAAAAAGCGCGAGATCGTCTTTCTACAACGCAAGTTGAGCGCGTTAGAGCGATTATAGCGTCAAAGTCTCGAGAATGGCGTTTTCCGCGGTGCGTGTTTGCGTAATTGAAAAAACTTTTGCAGACGTATAAAAGAACACGTCGAGAGCTTTCAACTGACATGTCGATTGCCGCTCTACGACGTAACACGACCGAGCTAGAGCCGTTTTGCGTTTCGACCTTCGGGTTACTGTAGCACGCGCAATTCAAACTTTTGAATTTCGAAACCTCTTAGCGGAATGATCAGTGAGTCGAGACCTATCCGTAGAGCCCAAGATCTCCGCTCTACGACTTTCCAACGCCGAGATCTCGGAGCGTTACGCACGTACGTTACGTACGCACGCACGCACGCCGAGCTCTCGTATAGTCTCGCCCGCCTGAGGGCGGGCGAAAACAATGCGAAATTTTCGCCTGCGGCGCGTATGAAGAATTTTTTGGATTTTGTGCCCTCCCTATCGGAAAATCCTGGGCCCGCCACTGCCGAATAGTCCTGTCAGCCTAGACTTACGAACAACATTCACCACTGAAGCCAAACCCCCTGCCATAACACAACACTCACCACGACAAGCAGATGGAGCAGGATCAACTTGGCGTTATTCTTCAACAGGCCCGCAGCCAACGCTGCGATCGACGCGATCCATAGGGTGACGAAGATGAACCCGGCGAGCTGCACATACCTGTGCGATAAAAACTTGCAAGTATTTCACACTGCATCGAAGGGAGTCCACTATTCTTTGCTGTACTAGTGTGCGCGCCCTGCCCTGTATCTCTTGCACATCATATGGTTCTTGCCAACTTCAACATTCGTTTCTACCAGTGGCAACAAGACAAGCATATCAGTTGAAACAAATGCGCTTCAACCGTCCACTTAATCAGAGGCTATCTGATGTTTTGCTTCAATTCTTCAGTAGGCTTGCACTAACCAGGTCTTATTGTCATGTATTCCTGACGGCTCAAAGACGGCCGTAGCATAGGAAGTCTCGAGTACGGCAGAGAGCAGCAGGGCTAGAGCGAGGCCGATCCAGGCCCAGGCCTTGACGTGGATGTTGTAGACGTACTCGATGGGCATCTTACTTACAGTAGTACTTGTTTTGAGTTTCTGAACTTGTCAAGAACGAAACGCCGGTCGGTATGCAGCGTTGAACTTGCCTTCTAAGCGGCAGCACAGCGAAAAGTTGCAACAACGAATCATCAGCGGGTTAGATGCCACGGACAATAAAGGCCAGGAGCCACAGTACAGTCACGCTATGTTGCTGCACGACTATACATGTAGCTCTAGCCGTACCGCAATCAGACGAACTGTGATGTACGCTGCGTCTTCGCGTAATTCCAGCAAGACTACCTAAGTTTCAGCGGCGTGCCAATTCGATCATGCGTGGTGCTCACACTGGGATGGAATAGTATCAGTTTGTAAACAATACACATTGTCACAATAACATCTGGTCGAAACATGGAAAGGATTTTCCTATCTTAGCAAATTTCCCAGCATAACATAACGCATGTGTGGTCGGTTGCTTATAGTTATAACCCCCGTCGTGCTCAGTACACTTCAAAGCAAGGGGACTATTAGCGCTATCTCCAGACATGCGCTAAGCGCGACACTTCAAGTGCTAGCACACCCAAGTCAATTGCACGCGGCTTGCGTTGCGCCATTAACTGCATGAAGCACACACAGTCACGATAGCATGGAAGGCGACGGCGCTTCGACGTCCGAATCGGCGGAAGGCACGCAACAGCAGCCGCCGATGATGCCGCGATGGAAGCGCCTCCTTCCGCCTGATCCGGTCAAAGATCTCATCTACAAGCTCCCACCCAAGTACCGGCCTGTCCTGCCCATTAGCGGCGGTTTCCTTGTGATGCTGACCATAGGAACCATTTACACTTCGGGTGAGTTGTGGATACAGGTTTCACACTTTGCTCATGGCGCAGTGACAAGGGAAGAGGGGCAGTGCTGCTGGTTGTCATCGACCGTTGCAGGCAACATGGCGCCTTACATTCTGTCCTACATGAGGAACGAGGAGACCCCGTCACTGTCGATCCAGAGTCTGTCATGGTTGGTGGCTCTCCAAGGGGGCATTCCATTCACCATGTTCCTCGGAGGACTGATGGAGGCGGCTTTGGGCACAAAGCAAACCGCCTTCTTGGGATGTGTGCTGCTTTGGTGAGTCGTGCGATCAAGAGCACCATTTCTGCACTGTATCAGCGTTTCATACAATACCACAATGCATTGTTGTAGAGTTGCATAGTATGTTATAGTATAGCATACTATGTATACTATACAACAATTGATATCAGGTCAGCCATACTGTACCATACTATACAACAATTGAATCCTATATAACAATGCATTGTTGTACTGTAAAAGAGCAAACTTTCGCGGGCATAAAACTTTCACGGACTTCCCGGTAGCCTTCTTCTATCCGCGAAAGTTTTATGCCGCGAAATAAGTATGTACATGTTAACGTTAGTACATACTAACCCTTTTGTCGACCGCGAAAATTTTCTGCGCGAAAAGGTCAGTAGCGGGCAATCCGCGAACGTTTTATGCCGCGAAAGTTTACTGCTACAATATAACAAATCGAAATATTGTATGCAGTACTTTACCACACAAGAGACCATGACCGTGACACGACGAGTAAAATCATGCTCCGTTACTCTGCTTCAGCAAAGTTTGATATCGATTTAGCGCTGTTCAAGACCTTTTGCTACTGATATCTTGCCTATATGTGAAGTATTAGAAACTGACTTGAAACAGGGTCGGCGTCGCATCGGCCTACTTCACTGTGCAGTCGTCGTTCCTGGCATTTCTCTTGACTTATGGGCTTTTATTTGGCCTTGGAATGGCCACTGCCTACAACGCTGCCTTGGTCTGTGGGATCAAGGTAGATGCAAAATGTTGCAGATGGCAGCCTTTGGATGTTACTCAATTCTGTTATGGCACTTACTTCTCGATTCGTGTCAGTGGATGCCCAACCAGCCCGGTCTCGCCAGTGGAATCATCGTGGCAGGCTTTGGACTGGCCTCATCCTTGTTCAGCCCACTGCAAACACTGTTCATCAATCCCTTCAATTACGCCCCTGACTGTGGAACGGTGTAAATCTTCTTCCAGCACTTATTGTACGATGGAATGAACATGAATTGATTTTTGCCAAAGTTCAGATACTTCTGCCAGGAGGACCTCCTCAGTAGAGTGCCTGGAGCGTTTCTCAAGCTGGCGATGTGCTATCTCATTGTCGACTTGATTGGTGTCGCCCTGATCTGCGCGCCTAGAAAGGTGGGAAGGAGTAGCCTTAGTAGGTACGCCGGTGGTGTCACGCGTACCACTGCTGTTTCTTCCACAGATGTGCAGTCAAATTGGTCAACGATCATTCTAACTCAAGTTCAACGCCCGTATACGGTCGTTTTGGCACATTTGCTTCATGGAAACCTCTCTCTGCCTTCAGGAGATCGCGGGATTGGACGAAGAGGGCAAACCTCTGGTCGATCAGCGTGACAATGACCACAACAACTCAGTGGAAGTGAGGATGGCGCTGGGCAGCTGGACCTTCTGGTGGCTGGCCCTCTGTTACGTCTGCAACGTCGCCTTCGTCTTCGCCCTCTCCAACTACTGGAAGGTTTGTGAGTAGTGACTGGTGATGGCCCCACTGAAACTCGCTTTTGTCTTTGAGTCAACACATAGAGGTACAATAATCTAGGCATTCGGTCAGACCTTCATTTCCAACGACTTCTTCTTGTCGGGAGTGAGTTCGCTGGGCTCCGTTGGAAACTGTCTGGGAAGACTTTTTTGGGGCCACCTGGCGGACAGGACTAGCTTTCAGGTACCTACCGTAAATCCTCCAATAAGCGCCCCCCCTCGAATAAGCGCCCCCCCCCCTCCAATAAGCGCCCCCCCCCCCCCAAGAGGGAGGTTGAAAAAATAAGCGCCCCCCCCTCCAATAAGCGCCCACCTTTTGTTAGTACCAGCAGTACTAGCACTACCATATGTGCTCTGTGACCGTTCCTAACACAAGTTTTGGCTACATATGACAGCACTACTACTAATTGCAGGTATTCTGATCAAAAGCTATACAGTTTCAGTCTGAAATCTAAGCAGATGTGTTCAAAAATGTGTCAACAACGGAGAACTTTGGTGAAATTTTGGCACTCTTGAGGAGTCGAGTTAATAAGCGCCCCCCCTCGAATAAGCGCCCCCCCTCCAATAAGCGCCCCCCCTAGAGGTAGGTTGAAAAAATAAGCGCCCAGGGCGCTTATTGGAGGATTTACGGTATTTGGACATGACCAACACCAACAGTGAATGATCGACCAGGTCAACGGGATCCTTGTATTAACTCGGCGAAACCTTTTCTGTTAGACAGCAATGGCTGTGGCCACTTGCGCGTCGGCGGCCTTCTGCTTCACCCTTCCTTCTCTTCCTCTGCTGGGAAGTCCATTGCTGTTTCTCGTCTGGGTGGTCTTTTGCTTCTTCTGCGGCTCTGCAAACTTCCCCCTCTTCCCACTGGCCATTGCCAACTGCTTCGGTCGGAGACACGTCGGTGTCGTCTATGGATTCCTCTTCGCCTTCAACGTCAGTGCCTGCCGCCTACAATACAGTACAGTATATGTACGCTACAGTACATACAATATACAGTACATACAATAGACAAAACCCTCCGGTCTTTGTCTGCTTATATCTCTTGCGTCTGTTCATCGATTTGGCTGCAATTTTCAGCGTTTGTAGTGCATTAGCAAACTTAAGGATGTGCCAAGCTGCAGCTGTTTCACTTAGCTGACGAGCGAGCTAGAGCGGGCAACACAAAGACCATCCATAATTCGGCAGCCGCAAAGCTGACAAATGCGCTTATGAGTAGGAATTTCGCTGAAACTTGCAACATTCACTACAGTGGATCTTCTCTACCGACTGTTAACATATCAACTCGTTTGGTGCAGTACAGCGAAAGTTACAGTAGTTTCAGCTGTCGACTTTACACTCAATTTGGAGAAGTAAGGAACTCTGTCATGATTTTACTCACGCTGCGAAGGTCGCAGCGACGTAAGACAAAAGCTGGAAAACTCGGGATCACATCATTTATCATATACTTAAAAATGAGCAAAATCGGAGGTCAAAATTTGTGTCGATTTTGTGACAATTCTCTCCGGAAGCACCTTTTCAGTGCTACTACAGCGATACAAAAGCTACAAACCTGCAACTTGCAGTATCTTTAAGTTAGACCTTACCTTAGACTATACTCTCTGAAAATTTCAGCCAAATCGATGAACAGGCGCAAGAGATCGTATAAGCAGACAAAGAGCGGGGATTTTGGGTGGCCCACCCTGTATTACAGTGTGAGCTGGCATATCAGCGCTCGGAGTACTACATAGTATTCATTCTTGGAGGTATGTCTGGAGAGCACTGAGCGGTAAAAGACTGACGACAAACTCATTAGGTTCATCCAAACTCGAAGCATCTTCAGCAATGCAGCAACTTCGCACTGGCCCTAATCTCTCAGTTCCTCTTCCACGTCATCGGATTCACTGGCATGTTCCTTCTCATGGGGGCACTCTGCTTCGCAGGTCGCTTTACTTCGCAGTTTCTTTCACATCAACAATCTTCATGACCGTAATATGGCTTCAGCGTTTCTGCTGACGGCGACGATACAGCTGACAGCCTATGGGAGGGGCGTGGACAGAAGTTGTGGTCTGGAGCAGAGTCAACGGACGCAATCCAGCCAAGGACAGCAGAGCAGCAGTGGAGGAAGCAGTGGGCGACAGGGAAAGTTCTATGACGTCAGCCTCGGATCTGATTAGGCATCGTGTTGTGAAGTTGGGCTACTAATTAAACCGGACTGCGATTTGCAAGACTGTCATTAAGTTGCAAGACACCGCATCACATTGGTTGGAACACCTGTTATGTAGGATAGCATGAGTACAGGAATTGTCTGCACCTCGCCACACAGTGACGTGCAGCTGCTTGTTGCGATTGCACGACAGATGTTGCAGCGACAGCAGTAGAAGCGATCTACTACGAAACTCAATGTTATCGCTTCTCTCGGAAGTCGACACAATTTCAAGAAGAATTCCACGCATGAATATGACAGCGTCAGCCATCACTCATCTCGGATCCTCTTTCATCGTCGCTATCAAATCTTCCATGAGCGTCTTGGGTCTGACCAGCAGGGCGTCGACCGCCTTCTGCTCTGGAGGGTTGCCCACCAGCTTGGGGATATGCGCCCAGAGAGCGATGGAGAAGCAACAGAAGACGAAGGTGCTCCGCAGCTGCTTATGGAAGAGACGTCTCAGCTCCTCCATTCCCATTGGAAACTGGCGGTTGTAGGAAGTGAAGTGGGAGGACAGCGAGGAGTGGTAGAAGCGCAGAACGGCGTCCAGGTGGTTCCTGCGGATCTCTGGTGCGCAGGAGGAGCAGAGGAGGTGGCAGAGGTCCTCCATGAGTCCGCCTGAATCGAGCAAGATACATACAATCCCAACGCTTGAGCAAGGATGAGGTTTCGATAGTAGGGTGTAAGAGAAGAGCAACTGCTCATTGATTAATCTGACGGTCGTGCCGGAGTCATTTGCCCACCAGGGTGAGCCATTTGCCAGTCGATGATAGCGGCCAAGTTGCTTGTTGCTTCTCCGCTGACGGCGTCTACCTTCCACAGAAGGTTCGAAGCCCAGATATCACCGCTTACTAACACTTCCAGCCCTGAAGTAGCTCAAGGCTCATTGACTGTACTTACAACGCAGAGAGTGGTGCCGCCGAGCTCTGACACCCTTAAGATGATACACATGAGTGCGCGGAACGAATGTTGCAGTGGTGGCAGTTGATCTGTTGCCATTCAATGAGGGCAATAGGAGTTGCTTCTCCCTCACCTTCTTTCTCCGCATCAGCGCTAAGGGCGTCCACTTCGAATAGACCTTCCACCATCCGCCACTTCTCTTCCGGGAACCACTCTGGCTTCATCTTGGGAAGCTTCTGAGCCACTCTGGCCATTGCGCTGATCAAGTCAGGTGTGCACATGTGCTCCAGAGTGAACTTCGACTTCCAGCTCGAGTCGTTGGAGAGCAACGTGGCCGCGTGAAGATGAGCCAGTTGCTTGGTCACGGCGAAAACCTGAGGTTAGAAGTCTGCTTTGAAAGTTGCACTTCATCGATCGACCCTAACTGTTCAAAGTTTGCCCAGTCCGATTATACCTGGACTACAATGAGTAGCCTGGATGTCTTCAGCTTCACTAGTAGCTTACACTACACCACCTGATCCAAGCCGAGGCCGTCGACGACGCTGACCACAGAAGTCCCTGTCAAATCCTCGATCACCAGAATTCCATCCACCTTCTCCAGGGGTTTCCACTCCCTGCCGAAGTAGAATCTGGGCACTTTGAGTCCTCCAGTGTGAAAGGCAGGCGAAGTCAGGAAGTACTGATAGAAGTTGAGCTCGTTCCTGTGGTTGATGCAGGACTTGGTTTCTGCTATGTTGGCCACCTTGGAGGAGTCGTACTTGTCGTCCAGACGACTGAAGTGCTCGTTGCCTTGAGCAACGCTGGGAACCTGAATGCGAGATGTGGCGCTTCGATGGAGCTAATCTGGAACATTGGCGATACAGAATTGCTTGCAAAGTGCAACTCAAACAATCAAATGGCGTAGTGGTTCTACCCGAGTACTCCTGCCCGAACGAATTCGCATTAGTTTTGTACCTTGACTACAACGCTTCTCGGCAGCAAGCCCTTCGAATCATCCTGCCAGTCGAATTCGATTCTGGCCATCACAGAGGCAAAACTCGATCCATCGTTCATGCTCTGGTGGGTCCAATTTACCAACGTAGCCCCTTCGCATGATTCCCCGCATGCCTTCTTTAAATTGTCCACCAAATAACTGATTGTGAACGAGGTGCCGGGAATTGTCGAGTCCATACTATGTACCTTCTAGGTAGCTACTGTTGCCACTGAACTGTGTACATATTACGTTTGCGTGTAGGTGCGTACGTAGGCACTTGCCTCTCGCTCGTACACATACGCACGCCTGTCACTCACAATTGAACTACGTACATAGGTATGTGCGTTAGAAGGCCAAATGCGGCGGCACTGGACTGGCGCCCGAGTGTACGCGGCTAGCGCACTGCGCATTTGTCCCTGGGATCGATTCTGAGCGACACACAGTGTAAGTAGCGGGCGCCTATTGTTTGCGCATCGGCTAGGGCCGGTTCCACAAGCTACTCAAAGTACACGCTTGATTGGAGAAGTATAGTAGGCTTTTCGCTCGCCGCTCACTGCGTTTGCGTAGCACGAATGGCGACGACATAATGTGTGCTATTGTACGCACCTCTGCAATTGTTGCAATGTGCATTTTAGTGAGGTTTCAGAGATCTTTCATTTCGCTTGCTTACTTTGTGTGCCCCAATGCCTCCCAGTGTCATCTTCAGACATACGGAACGGCGGTCGCACTCGGTCTGCCTGAAGTGACAACGGTCAACGTACGTTATACACGACCATACGCGAGCGGCTGGCAGTCGCATCTCGTTAGTCAAACAATTGTGACAAATTGGCTTCTTCCCAAGGGTTCGGGCTCGTTGATCCCCTAACAACTTCCTTCGAGGATGTCGCTGGAATGAACAAGCGCCTTGGGCTACAGCCGGATTCGAATAACTGCCGCTGAAGGAAGACTAGGCCTTTGTTCTACCCATCAGTAACACGGCTACATGTTTCACTTCAGACGTGTCAGCAGCAAGGCAATCACAACTGATAATGGGACGCGATTCTGTGGGCAGGCAATCAGTCAACTGCAAACAAGTTCCACAGTTAACAAGTACAGTATTTTGCCGCTGTGCCAGGTCGCGAGACGGTCGTTTTCAGTGTGTGGCTACGAAATTACCAATTTGGCTAACAGACGTTTCATGTTCAAGCGTTGTGAGCTAGGGCGCTACAGCTCGGTCAATCAACAACCATACCGGTTCGCAACAAGGAACAAGTCAGTTTAAATTGAGGAACACTGTACTGATTGATAGGGCTTCCTGACAAACGTCTCAAGAGAGCAAGCACCACCATCCATCTCCATTGACGCTGTCGCCCTTTCACTTCACGGCATAAGCTCTAGCACACACAATTTCCACGACAGTTGAAGGGACCCAGTTACATAGACACTCATCTGAAAATATTCTTCTTTTCCGTAATCTCTTCTGACATGAAGTTCGTTTTCTCCGCGGGTTTATTGGCATTGTTTGTTGCACTTGCGGCTGCAGAGCTGTCCTCTCGACGCGAGTCCAAGGTAAACCTTACTTGTATTATGTACGTAGTTGTGATTGGTCGCCACCCGTTTCAGTGAATTTCAGATTGTTTGACTGAAATTGTGGGGGGGGGGGGGGCGCGGTACCGGTGAGGGCAAACTAGCATTGTGAGGTTTACAGCGTTTCAGCGAGCCTTGTAAGGCCAGAGCGTCCACACCTTGTACGCTGATAGTAAGTTTCGGTACCCTAAAACGTCAAGATTGGATTGTGGCGCTCAGTTCAATTTATGAAAACGTTCTGTCTGTGTGGCATGCAGGTGGAGCCGATGGGCAGCGCCACAAGGAGTCTGGAAGGGGACTTTGGGCCCCAGTCGCCGCTGGAGGAGCCGGCGGGCAGCTACTGGCGTCGTGAGCGCAAGCGGATGCTGGGCCACGCCTCCCAGATGCGCTACATGAGTCCCGACCAGCTGAGACGCATCATGGCCCACTACAGATGATGGAGAAGATTCTGCAATGAGAATCGAAGACGAGGACTGTGTGACCCTCCCTGTTTGTTGTAATGCCTAGTTGGCAAACGTGTATGACGGAAAGATCTCGTGCAACTCTGGCACCACCTGTGCTACTCTTCCCAAATGTTCTGGTCTATGTTTCTGAAATGTTTTCGAGGCGCCTCATACTTCTCATGAGCAGAACAAGTAACAATCGACAGCTGATGTTCTAAGACGTAGCTCCTTGTTGAATTCTCGAGATAGAGTTTTGCGGTCTTTCTGATTTCAGAATATGTGCACTGTGTATGTACTAGGTACAGCTGCCCGCCCTGAGTCACCGGTCATCTGTCGTTGTTTGCTCGCTCTCACCAGAGCGAAAGTTGCAACAAAGCGTACGCCTGAGTTCGCCGAACCGCTGTCGGCTCACCTCATCTTCGACTCAGGACTAAATGGGGGGAGGAGATCCGCGCTGATTTATCGGCGTCAGGCGCTCGGTGCCTTCGACCGCCTGTTTATCGGGCTCGCAGCGACGGACAAACAAACAGTTCGCAAACGATTCTCGCGCGGATGTTGTGAAAGGCGACTCCGAGCAGAGAACTGCCCACGCCCCCTACACCAGTTGGTGCCATAAAGCCTAGCGAAAGCGGCTAAATTCGGCACTTTGGTTGGCAGTTACACACCCGTTAGTGGCGAGTACACTTTCTAACAATTGTTTCGAAGAGTTTGTGAAACTTTTTTTAAACCGCGCAAGAATGAAACTGCTGGCGATCGTCGCTTTGGCGCTGATGGCGCTCGCCGCCGCCGACAATCCAGGGATGCGCTTCCGCTTCACCAAGCACGGCGCCGACATGCTCACAACGGTAGGTGTACGGTATCTGCATGCGCATTGCATGCACGGCAGTGTGCGTAGGTATGTATGTACGTATGCACAGGCGAATCGACGACAGATTTGGTAGGCAACGTAAGTGGAAGATGTTCTATTCTGACTAGGTATCAACGCGTCATTAACGTTTGGAGTATTAATGGATGACGGCTCTTCGCAAAACGAACGAGAGTAACTGACTTCTCGTACTGCTGAGTGACGTGCACTGTTTTGTTCGATGCTCGTTCACATTTCCCATGCCCACTTTGCAGACGGTGAGCAACACGCTGAAGAGCGCCCTGCTGGCCGCGGCCAACGCCAAGTTCATCAACCGCGTCTCCAAGAACAAGAACGTCAAGTTCCACAGCGTCAAGGTACACATGTCGTAATAAGCATACACCGTTACCGTAATGTGGTTTTGAAAGTGTGCAGCTAACTTCGCAGTTGCTAGCTGCATATCTGTAGGCTATAGTGTTCAACTTGCTAACAACACAGAGAACTGCTTCTTGCCCGTTAGTGTGGAATAGAAACGCTCTCTCACTTGCAGTTGACGAAGGACGAGCTTCCGGAGATCGAGTTGGGCTTCCAGCCTCCCGACGCCGTCTACCTTCGGCTGGAGGGCGGAGAGCTGGCCGGAGAGGGAGACGTCACCATCAAGGAGGCCGGACAGAAGAAGAGGGGAAAGATCTCCGTGAGTGCTTCGAACTGTAGTCAGCAGTTGGCAGTTGAGGGATGGGGAGTGCGTGCAGTGGAGAAACTGCTGTAACTACCGTAACCGCACCATTCCATTGGGAATTCGGCGACAAGAGTAGCTCTTGGCGCCCACTTGAGACGTCGTGTCCGCCATGAGTAGAACAACACTTGCAGAGCATTATTAGACAATGAACTGGAGATGAATTAGTGACGTCACTACTAGACCATCTGTGTGCATACTGTATCATGTAAGGCGCAGTGGCGTTAAATACAGTATATGTAGTGATCAGAACAGTTTCAACCGTGCGACTTTATTTCTCGAAACCATATCCATCTATTCGCTGCTTTCTTTGACGGTCCCATGCGTGACGCACATACCCCGTCTAAGCGTCTCTGATACATGTGTACAATGTAAACGAAAGATGTTTCAAAGAGCGTTCATTCCATCTCATGTCAAGCGCCATACCAGTCCTAAGAACATCTTGTTAGAGGAGAGTGAGGCGTACTCAATTTACAACGCATGGTCGGCGTCACTGCAGGTGACGATCGGCGACGTCAACGCCTACGTGGCCATCGGCCTGCGCAACAACGACGGCAAACTGGGCGTCTCCAGTCAGGCCTGCAACATGTCCATCGGCACCGTCAACTTCAACGTCGCCGGTAGGCCCCGATGCATACCGCGGGCTACATTCTAATTCTGGAATTCAAGTTTCATCGCTTCCTTTCCGTTGCAGCGTCAATGTGCGTACAATTAGGACCGTAGGTAGGTGCATACCACAATTGTGCATACCCCTTGCAACATACCACAGTTCCCAGCGCAAGCCGCATTCGTCAAACCTGAAGATGAGCTGACAGTGACGACCAAACGAAACTCGGCGTCGCGTTGCAGACTTCGCCAGTGAGAAGATCCGGACGCAGGTGAAGTTCGTGGCCCGAAAGCTGAAGACCTACATGCCCAGACTGCTCTGTCCCCAGCTGAGCATGGGCCTGACCCTGGCCGACGTCAAGCTGCGCCAACACAACATGCGCTTCGCCATCGACAAATACGTCAAGGAGGAGGAGATGCGAGGATTCGAGTTCGACTACAGCCTCACCAACGACCCCACGTGGGCCCTCTTGTTTCTTTTGACTTTCAAAACGCTTTGAAAGAAGTTTTGTCATGGTATGTAAGAGCGCCGATTTGGCACTTGCAGCGTCACAGAGGACTACATCGACCTGGACATGAAGGCGCTGATCACCAAGCAGCCGCGCGACCGCACCGCCATGACTTTCGAGCCCAAGCCGCTGGTCGACAAGGTAAAGGAACAAACCGGAAACCTACCATGATTGTCGAAGCATTATTGTCGACAGTAAACCAATCCCATCTGAAACGCTTCCAATCCGCTCGTTGCAGTCGGAGAACGGCGAGCAGATGCACATCTTCCTTGCTGACGAGGTGTTCAACCAGTTGTTCCGCGAGCTCCACCACCACAACCTCCTGCAGAAGGATCTGCCCGAATTCATGGCGGACGTGATGAAGGCCAAGATGGTGGAGAAGAAGACCGAGATGGGTTGGGACGTCAAGGACACCGACGGTACGGGTTTCAAACAGTGCCTTAACAGTCACGTTTTGATAGTTTCTACTAAGATCAGGTCTATGCCCCCCGCCTGGAACCAGCGCATCTTCCACCAGCCTCTTTTCAGAGATCCTGGCCAAGGTGTCTTTCCCAGAGGCGCCGACGATTCACTTCGAAGAGAAGATGGACCGATCGGCCTTAAAGAAGGCCAGGGCTGAGATGAAGGGAAAGATCTGCCTCACCATCACGCACAACCGCGACGGCACCCAGATGAGCAAGCCCACAGCCCACATCGACCTCGAGGTCGTCGAGACCAGCCAGTGAGTTTCGAACTGTCGTGATTAGTGGACCTTACATAGTTGTACATGCATGAATGCAGTGTTGTCACACAATACTTACACTTCTAAAGGATCGAGATGGTGGAGGACGAGACGCTGCCCAAGGCAGTGGAGAACTGGACCATCAAAAAGCTGAAGGTGACCTCCATCGACGACCTGCGCGACCCCATGAATGACGAGCAGAAGACCCTCCTGGAGTCCGAGCTCAAGGGTGAGAGATACAGTTTCATACGCCAACAGCCATTAACCATTCGTCATTGGATGGCTCATTCCCCTCTCACTGTTTTCGCTCTCGAGTCACCGCCATCTCGCTACCACCTTGGGTCCCGTTCCCTACGTTGACATATGTATGGGAGTGGTCGATGTTTGATACTATGTAATTATATACGACCAGGATCAGAAACCCATAAACGGGATCAGAATTCTGGTCCCATTCTGATTGTGATCAAACACACTCGTTCCTGATCCCGTTTACACAGGGAATGATGCCATAACTGGGACCTTCTCGGCAGAGTTTGTGGGGATTAGAATCCTGCTTGGTCCCATTTATCAATGGAACAGTGGAACAAGTGGCATAGTCGGAATTGACAAGTGGGAGGGGCAAAATAATTTTGGGGAGGGCAAAGTTTTTTAGCTGTTTGTTGAGCGTGCAGGTAAAATCTTGCTATTTACAGTGAAGAAGGATAAATATTCACTTTCACAGCACCACAGCACAAAAATTCTCACTACTTTGGTACCACAGGAAAAATGTTCATTATTCATACCTCATAGTGCCGCAGGTGAAAATTATACTAAATGTAGCGCCGCAGGATAAAATTGTTGTTATTTATAGTGTCGCAGGTGACAATTTTTACTGTTTATAATGCTGCAGGCAAACATTTTTGCTATTTACAGCACCACAGGTGAAAATTTTTTCTCTTGCTGGCCATCTGTAGGGGGGAGGGTGGGAGGGTGGGAGGGTGGGCAAAGCCGGCATCTGGGGGGGGGGGGGGGGGCATTTGCCACGATTGCTCCCCCCCTGGCTACGCCACTGAGTGGAACAACATGAGAATGGGACACACAACACTGCACCTAAAAGGGATCAAGCCGGAGTTTGATACCATTTATGATATATGGTGCACGGGCCCCGGGAACGGGAACCAGGGGGCTTCAGTAACCAGCGCCTTTGTGAGATAATACACTGTACTCAACCCCGTTGCAGCTCTGCTGAAGCAGGCTCTGGAGTACATGCGCTCCAAGCAGGAGGAGAAGCGCGAGAAGGCGCTGGAGGATCCAGAGGTGGCGCAGGCCTTCGAGGTGATGTCCATCAAGAACATCTTCGTCGAGACCTTCGCCCACACTCTGGAGGTCGCTATGAGTCTCGAGTTCGACAAGGACAAAATCGATGAGCTCGTCAAGATGGCCATGGAGCACGGAGGGCCGCCCCAAATCCCCGTCAGCCTCTTCTGAAGATACCTAGGAAGAAAAAGATGAATGAAGTGACAGACAGGCAAAATTGTTCGCTACAGCCGCAAGTTCAGGTTCTTGTGCTTCACGTCTCCAATACTAACAGTGACTAAGTGCCTCTGAAATGTTCCAACCTTTCTTGACGTAAACCGAGTATGACCAATAACACAACCGTCGCGCTTTTGTTGACTGATCGGTCCGTTGGGCTACTTGCAGATGCCGCGATGCGATTCGAGCAATATAAGCCCGATTTTGAAGCAATCGAATCAATTAATCCAAGTTTCCAGGCGCCCCGTGGCTCGCTTGTTTGGCTCCCGCGATTATTTATCACTGGCCAAGCAGACGGCAACCAGCATCAAGATAACCAGCAGATGTGTCAGTAGTGACGAACGCAAAAAGCTCTGTAATGTCTGGTCGTGTTTAACCTAGACTTGAAAGCGCCCCACCATGGCCACCGAGCGATCTCTAAAGGAGAAGTTTCACAATCTGGAGAAGAGAATCCAGAAGATGGAGTCCAATCAGAAGGAGACGGACGCACAGCTGGCCAGTGAGCTAAGCGGAGTTGTGTTTCTTGTTGCGTATTTTGTCAAAACAGCAAAGCCCACTGTTCAACCTCTAAGAGTACGCCCGTGTCCTGGACACCCTGCTGGACTTCACCAACTCTGACGACTTGGATGCAGACGAAATCGTCCAAAAGGTGAAGGAGACTATCCAAAACTGCAACTCTGAGACGTCTTCTCTTCCCCAGCAAGACACCTTGCACCCTGAACCACCGCAGTCGTCAGGACCTCCAGAGTCGACAATGCAACAGGCTGCCGCCACGCCTGAGTTACCCCAACAGAACATGACAGTCACACTGGCGGTCTCAGAGAGTGCAGAGCAGAAGCCGTTTCACAGCGCCAATGACGACACTCCGTCCCCCGCTCGGTATCTCATCCCCATGATGCCATCCGATCCCCAGATGGAGTTCTTTGGCCCGGGTGTGCTGGATCTTCTGCACAATCCCAGATGTAGGCTGTCGTGCAAGTTGCACACTTGCACACAGTTCACGCAACATCAATTCCATTTCTTCAGTCTGGCAGAACTCGCTGTGCAAGCTGGAGAATGGCGTCTGCTCTGAGGCTACTGTGCCTTGGACTATGGGTAAGAGGAAAACTTCAAATTTGCTGCATATTTTCGGAAACTCACATCTTCCTTGCAACAGGCGACGCGCCAGACGCCATCGTCGCCGCCATGGGTGCCCAGAAGGTCGTCTACAACTCTGGCTGTCACTTCACCATCCAGTTTGCCGACGACAGCCGCATCCCCCTGGAATGGCTCAAGTTCTTTTCGCACCAATTCGCAAAGAAGGTGGAGAGTGTGCTGCGCGATGCCGCCAAGGCCTTCCGCGCCAACAAGCTTCTGCGCGGCCACTTCAGCTCTCAGGAGAAGCTGCTCCAATACAGAGTGCAGCAGCTGTGCAGAGTGGCCAACGAGATCGTCAAACACACTGGCACTGTGGCTGATGGTGGGTGAAGCGGCGGTCCTACTGTACATATGTGCAAATGATCATAGGTGCAGTCCACCAGGAGGCCAGGGGGGGGGGGGGTTCTAGTTAAGGAAAATTGTTGAGGGGGGGGGGGGGGGTCCCGGGACCAGTGAACAGCTTTTGAGAATGGCTAAAAATACGCTAAAAATTGCCTTAATTTGGTCAAAACACGCTAATTTGTGGATAAATAGACGAAATATAGCGCCGCAGGCGAAAATTTGGACAAAATAGGACCAAAAACTACCAACAAGCTGTTTTAAAAAAGTTGAGTTGTTTTATTAATACAGAGTGGTTTGTGAGTATTTTAAAGTGGAAGAGTAAAAGAGTGGATACTTTTGTAAAGTATTTCGAAGCCTTTCCGATATGACGCGCGCCCGCCCGGAGTCCACTATTCATGCGCTACTTCTGACACGCTCCTTTCTGAGGGGTTCTTGCAGGGCAACATTGGGATCGCCCGGGATTAATTTTTTGAGCAAGACACACGCATTTCTGACCGGTTGTTGCAGGGCAACATTGGAATCGCCCGGGATTAACTTCTTTAGCAGACAAAGTTGTTCGTAAGACAAGGATTTAAAAAAACAAAAGTATTTCTTTAGGAATGAGTGTTCAACAACTGCCTCAACGTAAGCTTTCAAACGGTCGAACGAATGCCGCTTTACAACGTAAGACGAGCGAGTTAGGGCCGATTTGCTGTTTGAACCTTTGGGTTACTGTAGATCGCGATATTCAAACTTACGAGTTTCTACCAATAGAAGAACAAATGATCAGTGAGTCAAGAGCTATCCAGCAACTTAAGACCGTCTCTCTACGACGCACGCTGAGCGAGTTAGAGCGATTTCTATGCTAAAAACGCAAGAATGTCGCTTTTCGTGGTGCGTATTTGCGTGATTAACAAAATTTTTACGCCAAGTGAAAGAGCACGTCGAGACCTTTTAGTTGACCTATCGCACGCCGCTCTACGACGTAAGACGAGCGTGTTAGAGCCGTTTTGCGTTTTGGACCTTCGGGTTACTGTAGCGCGCGCAATTCAAACTTTTGAATTTCGACTTCTCTTAACGGAATTATCAGTGTGCCGAAACCTATTCAATGGACTCAAGATCGTCTCTCTAAGACGAAAGACGAGCAAGTTAGATAAGTTTTGCGTCTTAAACTTTTGGGTTACTGTAGCTCCCGAAATTCAAACTTTTGAGTTTCGACCAATAGAGGAACAAATGATCAGTGAGTCGAGAGCTATCCAACCAACCCAAGATCGTCTCCGTACGACGCACGCTGAGCGAGTTAGAGCGATTTTTGCGTTAAAAACGCGAGAATGTCGCTTTTCGTGTTGCGTGTTTGCGTAATTATAAAACTTTTTCATGCCAAGCGAAAGCGCACGTCGAGACCTTTCAGTTGACCTATCGCACGTCGCTCTACGACGTTTTCCGTTTTGACCTTCTGAGTACTGTAGCGCGCGAAATTCAAACTTTTGAATTTCGAAGTCTCTTAGCTGAATGATCAGTGAGTCAAGACTTATCCATAAAGCCCAAGATCTCCTTCCTACGACGTTCCAACGCCGAGATCTGAGAGCGTGACGGACGTACGTACGTACGTACGCACGCACGCACGAAAAGCTCTCGTAGGGGTTCGCCCGGCTGAGGCCGGGCGAAAAAATACAAGAAAATTTCCGAAATTTCGGGATTTTTTCCGAATTTCGGATGCCAGGGGGGAGTATCAGTGAAAAGTTCTCTAGAGGCCAGGACCAGAGGGGAGGGGGGGGGGGGGTTCCCCCCCCCCCCCGCCCCCCCCCCCTGCACCAATGCAAATGATGTAAGCTATGCAAATTGAATGCTTCATCGATAGGTCAAAGTATGTGTGGCTGAGCCGTCAGTTGGTACGACGACCAATGTTGTTGCTTACATAATTGGCAATCCTACCTACCTTTCAAAGTCGTCCTGAGCGGAAGTTGCGGAGGCCCAAAGGAGCGGAAGCGTCGAGGAGACTCGACGGCTAAAGATCTGATCGAAGCGCAGAGTGGAGTCATCAGAGCCGCCCTCGACTTCGCCTGCTTTGAAGTCAACCTTTTCGATCGCTGTCTCTACACTGAGGTACGGTGGTTGATACGGTAACAGTCATGTAGCTGATAGCTGCTCGATAGATTGGATAGAGCCCCATGTCAAAACAAGAGAGCATTGTCTTAGAGGGGCGTCAGAGCGGCAGTATACGCCGAGCTGAAGCGCTTCGCATACAACGAGGCGAAGTTCCGGTCCGAGAAGAACTTCAACGCGCCCACATACAGCCTGAAAAGAAAGGCCAGCCGTCCTCCCGGCCGCAGCAGCAGAAAGGTGAGTTGGTGCCTTGCCTAACAGAGCAGGACTGACTGCCCCATCCATCCCAAAGCTACAGAGTTGGTGCGTATCGCAACGTTTCAAACGGGCGTTATGGTGCTTCTGGCATTTCATTATCGTCGATTGACGATTGCTGGCATTGCAGCTCCAACTACAGTATTGTCTTCCGCACTGAGAATCGAACTCGCATCTATTGATGAGCACCTGGGGCTTCCCCTTGTTCAGCTTCGTTCTGCCGACAGAGGTCGAGCAGCAGAGACAACAGCTGTCGCCTCCTCCCCCAGCCATAGAAGTGGAAGCAACGTCCCTTCAGACTGGGGAGCTGAAGCCGCGATGAAAAATCGTCATGCGATCGACGACGAAGCCAACGTTTCAGCTGACGATCTCTCCGTTGACTGATCGTGCAGTGCGCAGTATCACCCTAATGCGTGGTTAGGTGTGCAAGAATCAACTGCACAGTCCGCTTAACCAATCAATGCTGCCCGTTCGCTACGAATCTGGTATGAACTCTTGTATTGACTTGATGATTAGGTACTTTGGGTATGTACTAGCTAGTATGGGGCGCGTTTATAAGATAGTAAACAAGCACGCAACATTAATGGTCTCGCTGTTTGACACAGGTTAGCATTCCCTTCTGACTGGCACTGCAGTTGACCAGTCATCTGTAGAAGACCGTCGATGTCGCTTCAGTGACCGTTCATGCCGACCGAGTTACGCGCGGTCTTTCGTTTTGTCGAAATGCGAGAAACTTCATGTTGCCACAATGTGCCTGCACCGCTTGGAGCAGAGGATCGCGAAACTGGAGTCCACCCAGAAGGAAACCGACCTCAAGCTGGCCAGTGAGCGAAGCAAAGTATGGATTCAATACTTGCTGAAGCAATCTTCGCTGAAGCAGTGTTCAACTTTCATCAAGTGGACCGTGTCTTGGACACCCTGCTAGACTTCACCAACTCCGACGACTTGGACGCCGATGGCATCGTATACACATTAAAAAGTCAGGGAGACCATCGAAAGCTCCGACTTTGAAGAACGTACACATCGAGTGCACAACGAAGGAGTTTGAGTTTCTGTCAACTCTGAAACACGCCAATTGAAAGCTTCTCCTCAGCCTACCGAACATGCAAACGCCCAGAAGGAGGGGGGGCCATCCTCTGACCTGCCCAGACTTCAAGCCGTCTGCAAGTCAGAGTCGCCAACAAGATGTTGCCTCGGACTCTGTTATGCAGCAGCAGTCGGTGTCGCGTCACAATGTTTCGAGCGAGTATTATGGTACATTCGTCATTTCAATAAGGCCGATTGGAGGTCCTTCACCGCTCCACTGTTGCGTATTGTCTTACCGGATGAGAAGCTGAATAACAACCATTGGTGAGCGCCTGGTGCTTTCCTTTTGTTCAGCTTCGTTCTGCCGACTAGTGGTGGCAATTTTCCAAAAATAAAACTAAGTAAGTAACTAAGTAAGTACTTAGTTTTTCAGAAAACTAAGTAAAACTAAGTAAGTAAAGCGTAGTTACTTAGTTTCTAACAAAACTAAGTAAGTACTCGAAAAATCTGGGTAAACTAAGTAAGTAAACTGAGTAAGCAAACACAAGCAAATAAAAGTAAATCTGGTCTCGGAAATGCTGGTATGTTGTTAATTCGAGATTAGTAGGGCCACAAATGGTCTCCAAGAAAATGTTGTTTAGCAAATTTGACATTCTTTGAGTAACTCATCGCAGAAAAGCCCATTCAAACCAGGCAATGCACGAGTATACAGCGCCAAAATAGGCCAACATGTCAACAATTTGGTTTACTTAGTTTCTTACTTAGTTATTTAAAACTAAGTAAAACTAAGTAAGTATGAAAAAGTACTTAGTAAATTTCGCAAAACTAAGTAAGTAAGGACCTGGAAAACTAAGTACGAGTACGAGTAAGTTACTTAGTTTTCCAAAAATATAACTGAGTAAGTAAGAAACTAAGTACTCAGTTCCAAAATAACTAAGTAAAACTAAGTAAGTACTTACTCAGTTTCAAGCTGCCACCACTACTGCCGACAGAGGTCGAGCAGCAGAGACGCCGGCTGTCGCCTCTGCTCCCACACACTGAAGTGGAAGAAACGCTGCTTCAGACTTGAGCGGTGACGTCGCGACGAAAGATTCCAGTGTGTTCGACGACGAAGCCAACGTTTCAGCTGGCGACCTCTCTGTCGACTGATCGTACAGTGCGTAGTGCCGTCCTACGTGATATGCTCCAATTAACTGGACAAACCGCTTACTCAAACCTACGTTGTCTTATGTGCGTCTCTTCGTTCAGTTCCGTCTGAATGCCAAATTCGTAATCAGCGCCCCCGAAAACCCCGAAATCGAGTATAATATCGCGAAAGTCGACCCGACACCCAATATTCAAATGGACGCGGCAGGGTTACTGTAGCTCTGCAAATTTGCCAAAAACACTTTTCTGGACCAGATTTTAGCGTAGAATCGTTTGAAACTACTTTTGGCACGATTCGGCAACGCATTCGAGCGCTATAGACGCCGAAATGCGAAAATCGCAATTTTCGACCCCGGAGTCGAAAAAGTCGCAGTGTAAGAAAGTTTTTTGTGTTTCGCCCGATTTTCTCCGTTCATGGCTCATTCGATAGAGGACATCTGGGAAGGAGCACCAAGAGTGGTCTCGCCGCTCTAGCTGCTACCTAGCTCGCACAGCAGCCCGTCAAAGTCGACCCGGGGCCAAAAATCGCGAATTTTTCAAATTTGGCGCCAAAATGGGTCCCGGAGCGATCCAATTCTTTTTTTGCCGGCTAGATATTATCGAGTACTACAACATATCAAAAGATAGTATATACCATTATATGCAACTTTTTCGAGTTCTACCTTGCCCAACCCATTTTTCAGTACTTTGAAAATTTAAATTTTTGAATTTCCCGCCAACGGGGTCCCGCAGCGTGACCCCATATGTCGTGCAGGTTGCCCACCCACTAGGCCTACCCAACGCAAAAGACCGTTTGCAAATCGGCCGCTTCACGCGCAAACGCCATCCGGTTAAAATTACTGCGTTTCGCGCACAATCGCTATATACTCCACACTTTTTGTGGAGTATAAAAATGGTGTCTGACGCGATCATCTGTCTACTCATTGTGTTCTTTTCCCTTCGCCTTCCAAATACAGCCTTCAACCTGAACTGTGCAATACCAGTACTCCGGGTCGATATAGTGAGCATGGAGTTTGTCGTAAAACCGACAATGCTCTTCAACCAGGTCGGTGTATCAGAGCAGACCCTAGAAAATTATACTACCTACACCTAGCCTAGGTAATGCCTACCTATGATATGACTTCATTAAAGCTACAATTAATGAGACCAAATCGTAAGAATCCAGAAGGTGTGCAGTTTGTGTATGACAATCTTAAAATCTCTCAATGTTGTTTCAATATTTCATTCTATCCAACCTGTTCAGATCTCCATTTTCTGGCTGGCCAAAGAGCGAAAGCTGAAGTTGGAGAATAACCCAGGGCCTTCGGGCATCATGAAGCCGTATCGTAAGGCGTTCAGCATGGCAGCCGGGCACTGTCTGCCTCACTGGGTTCTTCAAGCTGTTGTCAGCTCTTTGCTGTCTATCTTCTACAGTACATTGTCTTTGCAAGAAGCGACGCAATGTCCTGGCTGAAGCGATTGCTGCTCTGGCTTTTCTCTACTCTGGCCGTGGCCAAGCAGGCCCTGTTCGTCGGCCAGCTCCTATACCTCTTTCGCGCCCAGTTGATGTTCACGTATCAAGGGAGGGTTTTGGTCGTCAAATTTGGAAAGGGGCCCGAAAGGGGTACCGTTCCACCGGAGGAGCTGGAGACGAGGAGGCAACAAGTCAGGGCCAATTTTCGACTCCTGCTGGCGGCGGTGGTGCTGAACCTGGCCTGCATCAGTGTCTCCATCGTCAATGGTGGTCTAGAGCTGGTCATCCTGTTGGTCAATGCTGTTGAGCCGGAAACGGGTCCTTCGGTTTCGCAATTTTTGCGGTATACATTATTGATGCGGCTTGAAGAATCCAGCGGGATGGCTAAGCCGATACTAGCCACACTCGCCGACTTCAACAGCGCTCTTGGGACAATTGTCCTAGTGCTATACACAGACCTTTTCTACAAGGGATCACGCACAGCTATAGTTGACGTTAGAATTGAGTATAGGTAACTTGAACGCAGCTCATACTTGACCAAGCTTAATAATGCTTAACAAGCAGCGTATACATACTTGTTTACAATGAAGCAAAGACAGTTAAAGAAACAAAGTACCTACGCATAATCAGCTTAAGGGGTGGTAGCGTATAAAATTACTTGAGCATAAGCGACAAGCACCGATAATGTGGACTGGATGGGTCTATAAGTAGAAGACTCTGTGTAACAAATGAATTCAGCTGGTTGTGATCCCACCAGAGCTTCGCACGAATGTTCCATTTGAACGCCATTGGTAAAGTCCTGAAGAAGGCAAGAATTGCGCTGAGCTGCATCCCATTCTGTCAAGTGGCGAACGATCAGTTGGACGCGTCCCCCCACGAAGGGCAGGCGGTTGCACAACCAGCTAATCCTCACATTCCAGCTTATGTGTACCAGTGAAGACGTGGACCCTGCGACATACGCTCTGCACAGATGCGCAGGATGGTGGCGAGGCGACGTGCTTTGCATGTGGAAGATAGGTGATTTTGTCCAAATGTTGCTAAGTTGTCGTGTTTCTGCGACAAATGGCCAACGATGGCAGCCACTGGCGCTGCATTAATACAAAACATGTTAAGAGACGCTTTCTGAGAGAATCGACCATTGCGTGGACACTTTTTTCGCCGCGCCCCAGCGCGGCGAGTATATATACGGACGCTATTGTCTGTTCGTTTGTCCGTCCGTGTGTGTGTGTGTGTGTGTGTGTCTGTGTCACAAAACTAGGCATGACGGTTAGTGCCACCCAATGGAGTCGAATGCGCTGAGTAACGTGCCGTTGTCCGTTTCTGTTGCTAATTTCCCTATTTCGAGATATTTACAATTAAAATACGAAAATGTCAAAAATGACACTTTTATTTACAAGTCGTATCGAGAAAGTTTTTGCTGAAATGGAAAGGGCACAAGACGCGATGAATTTGTGACATAGTTTCGGATTTTGGAATTCACCAAATTAGGGATATTTTCAAGGTTTTTGTCAAAATTCCCAAATTTCGAACAATTCAAACAGCTTATATTTCAAAACTTCTTTGCACCGATGTATCGAGCATAGTCTGCCAACTATTTAGCAAATAGTTTCAGCAATTATAATTAACGCAATTTAGGATATTTTTAAGGATTTTGTTAAAATCCCCAAATTTCGACAATTTCAAACAGTTTAAATTTAAAAATTTCTTTTCACGGATGTGTCGACCATAGTCTGCCAAGTATTTATCAAATAGTTTCAGATTTTATAATTAACAAAATTAAGGGTATTTTCAAGGTTTTTATCAAAAGTCCCAAATTTTGACAAATTCAAACAGCTTAAATTTCAAAGTTTCTTTGCACGGATGTATCGAGCATAGTCTGCCAAGTATTTAGCAAATAGTTTCAGCGAATATAATTAACGAAATTTAGGATATTTTTAAGGATTTTGTTAAAATCCACAAATTTCGACAATTTCAAACAGTTTAAATTTAAAAATTTCTTTTCACGGATGTGTCGAGCATAGTCTGCCAAGTATTTATCAAATAGTTTCAGATTTTATAATTAACAAAATTAGGGATATTTTCAAGGTTTTTGTCAAAATTGCCATATATACACAAATTCAAACAGCTTAAATTTCAAAGTTTCTTTGCACGGATGTATCGAGCATAGTCTGCCAAGTATTTAGCAAATAGTTTCAGCGAATATAATTAACGAAATTTAGGATATTTTTAAGGTTTTTGTTAAAATCCACAAATTTCGACAATTTCAAACAGCTTAAATTTTAAATTTTCTTTTCACGGATGTGTCGAGCATGGTCTGCCAAGTATTTATCAAATAGTTTCAGATTTTATAATTAACAAAATTAGGGATATTTCAAAGTTTTTGTCGAAATTATCAAATTATGACAATTTTAAACAGCTTAAATTTCACAATGTCTTTGCGTTGATGCATTGGGCATAGTCTGTCAAGTATTTGGCAAATAGTTTCTGATTTTATAATTGAAGAATTTAGGTATATTTTTTTTAGAATTCCTAAATTTCGACAATTTCAAGCAGCTTAAATTTTAACATATCTTTGTGCACTAAGCCTAAAAGAATAGGGCGTCGTCCCATTTATATCCTTTTCAATAGGGCGTCGTCCCATTTATACCCTTTTCAATAGGGCGTCGTCTCATTTAGACACTTTTATTGCACTGTGTGCCTGCGGCGAATTTCTCTGATCCATTTATGGATCAGTTGCCACAATTATAAGCGCAAAGTGTGCCTGCGGCGAACCTTCTGATCCATATGTGGATCAGGTACCACGAACAAAGACCAATTGCGGCGAAACCCCACCAAATTGTCGACTAAATGTCTAGCGGCACTTCACTGTCCAGTGCACATTATCGCGCACACGCTCTCAAGTTTACACTGATGCCAACGTGGTGCCACAGTTTTTAGACAAAGCTTGTTTCGACCTTCTTCGACTTAGCTCATTTTCAAGTATGTTACAGAACTTCTTAAGACAAGTCGAATGCAAGTTGCCTAAGCCATTTACCGTAAAAACTCTAATAAGCGACCTGGTCGCTAATTGTTTCAACCACCTCTCTAGGGGGGTCGCTTATTGGAGTGGGGTCGCTTATTGGAGGGGGGTCGCTTATTGTTCAATGGCAGTCTGAGTCGTCACCTCAGCATGCAACTTTGCAATTTCGAGCATTGAAACCTGTATGATTATGTGTTTTGGCCAACAAAATCTGAAAATAGAAGCGGAAATCAATGACGAGCGTGGCTTAACGTTCACTATTGAAGTTCGGTGTGCTATAATGGGAGCAACAGTGACTTATTAAGGAATATCGGACACTATTGACAGAAAATGGGGTCGCTTATTGGAGGGGGGTCGCTTGTTATTTCAAACCCCCTTCGAGGGGGGTCGCTTATTGGAGTGGGGTCGCTTATTGGAGGGGGGTCGCTTATTGGAGGTTTTACGGTAGGTGCCGTGGCTTTCGAGATATGGCTCTTCAAAGTTGACCCTGTTTTGGGCCTCTTTAACATGTGCTCCATAGAACAAAATTTTCATCTGTGCCTCGCGCTCGCGCAAAGGGTTTGAGCCACAAAATTTTCTTGTTGGCGACGATGAGCAAGACATAGCGCTACACGAGTGTGATAATTTCGCCGAAATTTCAGGCATGGCTCATAGTCAGGATTTGGGTGCCAATTTTTTCGCCGCGCCTCAGCGCGGCGAGGTGTATATATACGGATGACAATGTCTGTGTGTCTGTGTGTCTGTGTGTCTGTGTGTCTGTGTGTCTGTGTTTCCGTGGCACCGAAGTAATATATGTGACATATGTGGTCAAGTAGAGTCGATGTCGCTGAGTACGGATCCGTTGTCCGTTTCTGTTGCTAATTTCGCATTTTCGAGATATTCGCAATTAAAATTCGAAAATGTCGAAAATCGACTTTTTCGTCTGATGCGCTAGCCGCGAAATTTCTTCAGAAATGGAAGAAGCATGGACCGCGGATAATTAATAAAACAAAAGAAATTTTTTGCAAATGTCGAATTTAATAGAAATACGCGATTATTTGTCAAAATTGCATAAATTGACAAAAAAAATACGTCGTTTATTGAGGAATGTGAATGCAGAAATGGAAAGGTCGTATGCCAATAAGAATTTGTGACATAGTTTTGCAGTTTTTTAAAATGGCAATTTCGAGATATTGTTAATCAAAATATGAAAATGTCGAAAATCGACTTTTTCACATGACGATATTGCGGCGAAATTTCTTCAGAAATGGAAAGAGTATAGACTGCGGATCATTTCTAACGAAAGAGAATTTTTTTGCAAATATGGAATTTAATAGAAATACGTGCTTATTTTCAAAATTCCATAAATTGACAAAAATGGAACGTTGTTGTTTGACTAATTTGAACGCAGAAATGGTAAGGCCGTATGCGAATAAGAATTTGTGACATAGTTTTACAGTTCTAATAAATTCCAATTTTGAGATATTAAGAATTAAAATTTGAAAAAAATGTCAAAATCGACATTTTCGTCTGACGGCCAGAACAGCTGTTTATTGATGGATGTGCACTCGGAAACAGAAATGTCGTATGCCGAACACAGGAATTCGCTCGCACCAAACTTTTGGCAAGTTTTTTGTGGGATGAGACGTTTTCACACAGGTAGGAAACATCAGATAAACGGCGTCGTATCATGCCGATAACATATAGCGAACGCGGCGATATCACTGAGCTTCAGATCAGCTGTACAGACAACCGTATCGTGGGGATAGCTGCACTTGGCATTAAGGTTCACATTCTCAAGACACTTTCTCCAGATGCGGCTAACGATGTGTACAAAGTTCACTATATCGTTCACCAAAATGTGACAGACACAAAGTATAGGTTGAACTTTTTACACACACAGCTTGTTTACTCCACAAAAAGTGTGGAGTATATAGCGTTTGTGCGCGAAACACAGTAATTCTAACCGGATGGCGTTCGCTCGTGAAGCGGTCGATTTGCAAACGGTCTTTTGCGTTGGGTAGGCCTAGTAAGTGGGCAGGGTAGACGCCAAACGGGGTCACGCTCCGGGACCCCGTTGGCGGGAAATTCAAAAATTTAAATTTTCAAAGTACTGGAAAGAGGGTTAAACAAGGTAGAACTCGAAAAAGTTGCATATAATGGTATATACTATCTTTTGATATGTTGTAGCACTCGATAGGGCCGAGGGTGGAAAAAGAAGAATTGGATCGCTGCGGGACCCATTTTGGCGCCAAATTTGAAAAATTCGCGATTTTTAATCCCGGGTCGACTTTGACGGGCTGCTGTGCGGGCTAGGTAGCAGCTAGAGCCGCGAGACCGCTTTTGTTGCTCCTTCCCAGATGCCCTCTATAGAATGAGCCATGAACGGAGAAAATCGGGCGAAACACAAAAAAGTTATTTTCCCGCAACTTTTTTGACTCCGGGGTCGAAAATTGCAATTTTCGCGTTTCGGCGTCTGTAGCTCTCGATTGCGTTGCCGACTCGTTCCAAAGGAGGTTTCAAACGATTCTGCGCTTAAATCTGGCCCAGAAAACTATTTTCGAAAAATTTTCGGGGTTACAGTATCCCTGCCGCGTCGCTTTGAACTTTGGGCGTCGGGTCGACTTTGGCAATATTATGCTCGATCTCGGGGTTTTCGGGGTCGCTGATTACGAATTTGGCATTCGTTTATCGTTTAGATAATGTTAGAACATAGATGTGACGAATTTGCATGGTACCGTACCCCAAGTGCAGAATTTTGGTTCTGCGAGTCCATAGGAAGTTAGGGGTGTTGTATGTCGATTCTGGGGTATTCTGGGATGTAGATCACGAATTCGGCATTAGTTTTCTGATTGGAAGTGTCAGGGGGCCACAACAGCAGATGAGTCACCGTGCGTAGGAGTTCAAATTTGTGGACTATACTGCGTCCCCCGGACCACTTGCCTGGTTACCAAAATACAAATGTTTTTGAATTTTCCTAAAACTGCCACGACGACGCATCTTTGGACGCTGAATCGAACGGCGAAAACCGCATTGCCGGTAGGGCCCTATTTTTCGAGAACTACGCGTCGAAGTTTGCTTTCGCTTCAGCATGAGCTGCATAGGACCGAAATTTCACTTTTGCCTCGCGTTCGCGCGAACGGCTCGAACCACAAAATGTTCTTGTTGGCAACGATGCACAATACATAGCGCTACACGAATATGACAATTTCGTCGAAATTCCAAGTATGGCTCATAGTCAAAATTTGGGGGCAAATCGACTGATCGACAAACCTTGCACTGGTGAGGGGCCAAAGCAACCCTAAAATGACGTCGTATAGCCCCGGATGTGAAACGCAATCGTGGGTAATAGTGGTTCGGCTTCAGTGCAGCTGACTTTGACCCTCAACGGTGCCTTCTTGACAAAGTCCTGCTGGTCCATCAAAAGGCGGTCTTCCCCCAATCTCCAGAATTCTTCCAAACTGGAAATTGTATTCCTTAATCTGTTTAGTTGACTTAGTTCGTTGTAAGCTACAATACAATGGAGTAAGTCACGTGTGGATGTCCACACGAAAATGAAGTATCAGATTATTCCGTGAAGAAGTTCGGACTTGGTTTCGGTTTTGACAGACCAATCACAAATTTCACCAGAAAAAGAAGCCGCAGAGCACGTAAAATTTTTATTTGCGCCACTGACTTTTCGGGTGCATTATTTGAATAAATAAATTGGTTTCGTGAATATTCTCAGCCATGTTTAGGCCTACCGTAGGCACCTATCCTTTGATGAGTGCATACTGTTGATCCGAACTTCACTGGCTTACTGTATTGCGGGCGCCCAACCCATTTCTGTTGCAAAATAGCTGAGTCATCCTGAGAATTTGACCTGTAGATTTTGCAAACGAAATGTTCTACGTTGAGATGAGGAAGGACACAAGTGGGCAAGTCATCACCTAATTGTTCCCCAAGGCAGAATGGAAGCAGCAGCAGCTGATTGGTCCGCGTTGCTAAGGCTTCCGGCCATTGGAGCAATCATCTTTCGCCTTGGAGTGTCGTCTAGAACCCAATCAGTCGAGGTGTCTAACAGCGTCGACTCGGCATCGTCACGTTAACTGGTGTAAAAGCTACTGTATGGCCGAGCGACTGTTCAAGTTCGTCGAAGCCTTGGCGAGAAAATCCAGCCGATCGGACCTGACCCACAACTTCCTGGCCCAGGTCAACTCGCCCACAGTCGTTTTGGCGACGGTGGCTTTCTGCTTTGTCATACTCGTTGGGAACGCACTAATCGTTTTGGTGGTGTGCCAGTCGAAGCGACTGCGCTCCAGGGAAGGATTGCTTGAAGCTATAGCAATCCACACTTATGTGGTGTACACAACTATTTGAACACACACTAAGGAAGCCGATATTCGCCTCAATAAATAGAAATATACGGAATTCCCGCAAACTGTTCTGTTGCGCAAGCAACCCTTCCAAGAACATGGCTTCTGATCGCGACGTTGGCGGCGGTCGACGGCTGCTTCGCGGCCTCCTACGCGCCCAGTTATGCGATGGAGGCGGCTGCACTGTGGGGTACTAAGCAACAGCCCAGCGCTGCGACTACTACAGTACTCCACTGCCTCCTGCAACGCTCTCCGCGCTTTTGGTTCAGTAGCGCTTCGACTCTCATGAATTTGCTGATCGCTTTCGACCGACTGGCGTCGGTCATAGTACCCGTCAAGTACAGGTGGTCTGATGCGGTGGTGACCATAGAAACTGATTGAGTTTTGGTTTCAGTTTTAGTCACAGTACCAGTTTTAATCTTTAGTTTCAGTTTCAGTAAAGGAATTTCTTGAGTTTTAGTTACGCACGCTGATGGATGCGTTGCTATGTAGTTGCTGATTACCATAAATAGTGCATTTCCTAGTTTTTTTTTCGCCGCGCCTCAGCGCGGCGAGGTGTTTATATATACGGATGACGATGTCTGTCTGTGTGTCTGTGTGTCTGTGTGTCTGTGTGTCTGTGTGTCTGTCCGTCGCACAAAAGTAAGATATGTGGCATATGTGGTCAAGTAGAGTCAAGGTCGCTGAGTACGGGATCCGATGTCCGTTTCTGTTGCTAATTTCGCATTTTCGAGTTATTTACAATTAAAATATGAAAATGCCGAAAATTGACTTTTTTGCCTGATGCGCTAGCGGCAAAGTTGTTCGTAAGACAAGGGTTTAAAAAAACAAAAATATTTCTTTAGGAATGACCATTCAACAACTGCCTCAACGTAAGCTTTCAAACGGTCGAACGAATGCCGCTCTACAACGTAAGACGAGCTAGTTAGGGCCGATTTGCTGTTTGAACCTTTGAGGTATTGTAGCTCGCGAAATTCAAACTTTCGAATCTCGACTTCTCTTAACAAAATGATCTGTGTGCCGAAACCTATTCAACAAACTCAAGATCGTCTCTCTACGAAGGAAGACGAGCGAGTTAGAGAAGTTTTGCGTTTGGAACTTTTGGGTTACTGTAGCACGCGATATTCAAACTTTTGAGTTTCGACCAATCGAAGAACAAATGATCAATGAGTCAAGAGCTATCCAGCAACTCAAGATCGTCTCTCTACGACGCACGCTGAGCGAGTTAGAGCGATTTCCATGCTAAAAACGCGAGAATGTCACTTTTCGTGGTGCGTGTTTGCGTAATTAACAAATTTTTTACGTCAAGTGAAAGAGCACGTCGAGACCTTGTAGTTGACCTATCGCACGCCGCTCTACGACGTAAGACGTGCGTGTTAGAGCCGTTTTGCGTTTTGGACCCTCGGGTTACTGTAGCGCACGCAATTCAAACTTTTGATTTTCGAGTTCTCTTAACTATCAGTGTGCCGGAACCTATTCAACGAATTCAAGATCGTCTCTCTATGACGGAAGACAAGCGAGTTAGATAAGTTTCGCGTTTTAAACCTTTGGGTTACTGTAGCTCCCGAAATTCAAACTTTTGAGTTTCGACCAATAGAAGAACAAATGATCAGTGAGTCGAGAGCTATCCAACCAACCCAAGATCGTCTCCCTATGACGCACGCTGAGCGAGTTAGAGCGATTTCTGCCTTAAAAACGCGAGAATGTCGCTTTTCGTGTTGCGTGTTTGCGTAATTAAGAAAACTTTTAATGCCAAACGAAAGAGCACGTCGAGACCTTCTAGTTGACCTATCGCGCGCCGCTCTACGACGTAAGACGAGCGAGTTACAGCCGTTTTCCGTTTTGACCTTCGGGTTACTGTAGCGCGCGCAATTCAAAGTTTTGAATTTCGAAACCTCTTAGCGCAATTCTCAGTGAGTCGAGACCTATCCATAAAGTCCAAGATCTCCTTCCTACGACTTACCAACGCCGAGATCTGAGAGCGTGACGGACGTACGTACGTACGTACGCACGCACGATAAGCTCTCGTAGGGGTTCGCCCGGCTGAGGCCGGGCGAAAAAATGGGTACTCGCACAGAAAAATGGGTATTCGCACAGAAAAATGTGTACTCGCACAGAAAAATGGGTACTTGCACAGAAACTCGATAGAATCATGTCCAAAGCCTGCTAGAGGGTACCTAATGGTAGCCCTAAGCCTAGGCAAAGGGAATCGTAGATCGTATCGTAAGCTACGCGGAGATCGCAGGTCTTAGCAGGAGGAGATCGCAGGCTAGGCGGAGATCGTAGGCCTGAGCAGGAGGAGATCGTAGGCTAGGCGGAGATCGTAGGCCTGAGCAGGAGGAGATCGTAGGCTAGGCCGAGATCGTAGGCCTGAGCAGGAGGAGATCGCAGGCTAGGCGGAGATCGTAGGCCTGAGCAGGAGGAGATCGCAGGCTAGGCGGAGATCGTAGGCCTGAGCAGGAGGAGATCGTACGCTAGGCGGAGATCGTAGGCCTGAGCAGGAGGAGATCGCAGGCTAGGCGGAGATCGTAGGCCTGAGCAGGAGGAGATCGTAGGCTAGGCGGAGATCGTAAGCCTGAGCAGGAGGAGATCGCAGGCTAGGCGGAGATCGTAGGCCTGAGCAGGAGGAGATCGTAGGCTAGGCGGAGATCGTAGGCCTGAGCAGGAGGAGATCGCAGGCTAGGCGGAGATCGTAGGCCTGAGCAGGAGGAGATCGTAGACCTGAGCCTAAGCCTAAGCCTAAGCCTAAGCCTAAGCCTAAGCCTAAGCCTGAGCCTGAACCTTGGCCTAAGCCAGAGCCAACGCTTGAGCCTGAGTCTGTCGTGATATTATCACGTTTCTGTGCAAGTACCCATTTTTTCGCCCGGCCTCAGCCGGGCGAACCCCTACGAGAGCTTATCGTGCGTGCGTCCGTGCGTCCGTGCGTCCGTGCGTCCGTCACGCTCTCATATCTCGGCGTTGGTAAGTCGTAGGAAGGCGATCTTGGGCTTTATGGATAGCTCTCGACTTACTGGTAATGTTGCTAAGAGACTTCGAAATTCAAAAGTTTGAATTGCGCGCGCTACAGTAACCCGAAGGTTCAAACTGAAAACGGCTATTACTCGCTCGTCTTACGTCGTAGAGCGGCGTGCGATAGGTCAACTGAAAGGTCTCGACGTGCGCTTTCGCTTGGCATAAAAAAGTTTCTTAATTACGCAAACACGCAACACGAAAAGCGACATTCTCGCGTTTTTAGCACAGAAATCGCTCTAACTCGCTCAGCGTGCGTCGTAGGGAGACGATCTTGGGTTGGCTGGATAGCTCTTGACTCACTGATCATTTGTTCTTCTATTGGTCGAAACTCAAAAGTTTGAATTTCGCGCGCTACAGTAACCCAAAGGTTCAAGACGTAAAACATCTCTAACTCGCTCGTCTTCCGTCGTAGAGAGACTATCTTGAGGTCGCTGAATACGTTTCGGCACACTGATCATTCCGTTAAGAGAAGTCGAGACTCAAAAGTTTGAATTTCGCGAGCTACAGTAACTCAAAGGTTGAAACAGCAAAGCGGCTCTAACTCGCTCGTCTTACGTCGTAGAGCGGCGTGCGAAAGGTCTACTAAAAGGTATTGACGCGGTCTTTCGCTTGGCATAAAACATTTTCTAAATTACGCAAACACGCAACACGAAAGACGACATTCTCGCGTCTTTAACACAGAAATCGCTCTACCTCGCTCAGCGTGCGTCGTAGAGAGACGATCTTGAGTTGGTTGGATAGCTCTCGACTCACTGATCATTCCTTTAAGAGAAGTCGAGATTCAAAAGTTTGAATTTCGCGAGCTACAGTAACTCAAAGATTTAAACAGCAAATCGGCCCTAACGCACTCGTCGTACGTTGTAGAGCGGTATTCGTTCGACCGTTTGAAAGCTTACGTTGAGGCAGTTGTTGAGCGGTCATTCCGAAATAAATACTTTTGTTTTTTTAACTCTTGTCGTACGAACAATTTTGTCTGCTAAAAAAATTAATCCCTGGCGATCCCAATGTTGCCTTGCAACAACCACTCAGAAATGCATGTCTTGCTAAAAAAATTAATCCCGGGCGATCCCAATGTTGCCCAGCAAGAACCCCTCAGAAAGGAGCGTGTCAGAAGTAGCGCATGAATAGTGGACTCCGGGCGGGCGCGCGTCATATCGGAAAGGCTTCGAAATACTTTACAAAAGTATCCACTCTTTTACTCTTCCACTTTAAAACACTCACAAACCACTCTGTATTAATAAAACAACTCAACTTTTTTAAAACAGCTTGTTCTGTGCGAATACACATTTTTTCGCCCGGCCTCAGCCGGGCGAACCCCTACGAGAGCTTAGCGTCCGTGCGTGCGTGCGTCCGTTCGTCCGTCACGCTCTCAGATCTCGGTGTTGGAAAGTCGTAGGAAGGAGATCTTGGGCTCTACGGAAAGCTCTCGACTCACTGGTCGTGGAATTGACATGCGTGGTTGCGTGGACATGTTTGTGCGTGGTTGGTGCGTCACGTGTGGGTTCTTTTCGTGAGTTTATTGCATGGGTATGCACTGCGCACAAGGTTGCGTGGTTGTGTTGGTGAGAGTTTGGTGGCCGCTTGTGTTCTGAGTCATGCGAAATTATTATCGCATTCAGACAAGCAGGTGCACAAGTGCACACAGCATGCATTGCAGACGATCGAGAAGATGCCCGAGAGGATCATCATGCACGTGTTCTCCTACCTGAATCACAAGGAGCTTCTCAACTGCACGCTCGTCTGCCAGACTTGGAACAACATCATACAGAAACCCGAACTCTGGCGCATGCTATGCCTCAGGCCCCAGTACGGAGGACTGCAGGTACTGTTGGTTCTTTTCGTTTCGTTGAGTGGTGATGTCGGCATCGTATTGCGTGTGATGAATATCGTGTCGCGTATTGTACCATAGTATTACCTCGTTGAAGTGCCCCCTAGACTAACTGCCCCCATTTTGGAGGCCCTGAAAATTAAGAGCCCCCTCTCCAGTCAATCTAAGAAGTCACCTTGACAAAGATGTACCAAAAAAGTCTCTAAAAGGCGCTACTACTATACTACACATCTTTTGGACAAAATAACATCACTCGTCCGTGGTAGAAGCTTGGAAACACTTCATACGGTTTGAAAACGCGCCATACATACGGTGACCACACAGCAATTTCATTCAATTGGAAACAGAACTCTACTTCGAAACAATTAGTGCCCTCACTCGAATAGGTGCCTCCCTCGATTAAGTGCACCCCTTTGGACGCTCCGAACAAATAAGTGACCTGGGCACTTATTCGAGGTAATATGGTACATAGTAGGCACTTGAAGGTGACGAGCGCCGAGACCTTCGCCTCAATGATCGGGCAGAAGTTCAACCAGCTGAAGCTGATCGAGTTGGCCACCGATTTGATCACGCCCACCGTCATGTACGAACTGGCCAATCGATGCCCAAATCTACAGTACATCACTCTGGGTTAGCACAGTCACTTTTTTACATTTCAAAACATACAGCATTCCATATTCAAGATTAATTTAGATTTCTCCACCGCCATGCAGCTGCACGACTTCACCGATCTTCAGTCGTTTCCATCGCGACTGAAGTCGATGACAATCTGCTTGTCCGAGAATATCTTTCTGGAAGGATTCCTGCGCAAAATCTACACGTTTATCTCGTCGGTGCAAGTGCTGCATATCATTGGTAGGCCAACATTAGCAGACTTCCAATTGAATTGTAGAATCTTTCTAACCGTAAAGTGCCGAATTGAGGAAGTTCTCCAAGTAAGTAGGTAGTGCTAGACTCCAATTAGTGTAGGATGCAAGAACGAATTGAAGCAATAATGTTAGGCCGCCAAATAGTGGTGGTACATACCTTCCACTATCTGGAGCTACACATGTAGCAACATCATAAGTGAATAGAAATAGTCAACTGCTGACTGTAGAGCAATCTCAAGTCAAGATGGTTCAAAACTATAAACGATTGTCTGAAATTTGGTCATTCTAAAGCGTTTTGGTTGTTCTCAATGGTACAACTGAGATGAATACAACAATTGCGGTAGTTCTCCAAATAGTGGCATCTCCATATAGTGGTAGGGTGTAGAGAGAGGTGTGTTAAAACAATAGTGGTAGCTACCTTTATTCGGCACTTTGCGGCACGCTTTATTAAAATCTAAATATTTTCTAATCATTTTGACGGCCATTTAAATGAGTTTTAGGGACTTACGAGAAGATAGAGGACGAGGAGGAGGAAGTCTACGAGACAGTGAACATCCAGAAGCTGAAGCAGTACCTGCCCAATTTGCGAGTCATCAACCTGTGGGGCGTAAGCGCCTTGTTATATGGGTGACCAGACACTACATTTGCACCTATAATAACTGTAGTTTCCCAAATGACAGTACATATTATTTTACGGCATAGTATACCGTAAATCCTTCAACAAGCGCCGTGGCGCTTGTTTTCAACCAACCCCAAGGAGGGGCGCTTATTGGAGGGGGGCGCTTATTGGAGGGGGGCGCTTATTGGAGGGGGCGCTTATTGGAGGGGGCGCTTATTGGAGGGGGGCGCTTATTGGAGGATTTCTAGCTTCAGATTCCTAGCTCTCAATGAATGCAAACAATTCCACTGCAGGTGGTCTTCGTGACGGACGAGCACGTGGAGTCGATCTCCTCCAACTGTGCCCACCTCGAGTGCCTGTGCATCAACTACTGCCAGAAGGTGACGGGCTCCAGTCTGCCCGTACTCCTGCAGAGATGCAAGAAGCTCCGTTCGCTCATGATGGCCCATGCGAGTGAGTGGGATCATAGTTGCAGACGTATTATAGTATGACAAAAGGTAATCTATAATGTGAGGAACTGTGAGTACTAGGTAACTGGCAAGTAGTGTATGTAATTACAAAGAAACAAAGAAACAAACAAATCGATCATAGAAGTATTGAAATAAATGTGTAAATGTAGACCTAAACGAATAGGACGTAACCAATCAAGAAATCAAACAGATAATAGATGATTGAAACAAGAAAACTAAAAACTGACTACTACTTTAACAAATAAATATACAACTTCAGCACTAGACAACAAGCAGGTGCAACTGGCCGAATGGGAAAAGACGCATATTCAAGAGTTAGACATCAGCGCCACAGAACTAACCAGTGAAACTCTGGTGAATCTGCTTCTGCGATTGCCCTACCTTCGTTGGCTGAAAGCTGCTTTTCTGGAGCACTTCAATGATTATGTGAGATTATTCATATTCTGGGATAATACACTTTTCAAAAATGTCGCAAAATCCAATTTGCTTTAGGTTATGGAAAAGTGGATGGAATCGGGAAATCTCATGAATCTGAGGCATCTTGATCTGGACACTTGTGACCTGCTGAGCGAAAGCGTTATCCAGGATTACCTTACCAGTTTCGGCTCTAATTTGATCGGCTTGAATTTGGGTGGCCATCCAAAACTGACAGAAAACTTCTGGATGACAGCTTTTCCGAAAATTGCCACGACAAAGTGCGGTGTAGTGTTTGCAAATATATGTTTTATATAGAATCAACTTCTAACATTTTCAGAACTATCGTGATGGGCATAGCAGAAGATTGCTGTCCAAAAGTGACCGCGAAAATTCATATTGACCAATTTGTCGATTGTCTCGCGCAGAATTGCAGCGAGCTGCGGAGACTTGAGATCAGGTGAAGTTGTTAGAACTTGCGTTCAGATTTCAGAGATATGTACTTTGTGGCATAAAATTTTGATTGGGCCGTGGTAATTGTGACATGTGGAAAAATTCTGAAAATTCTGTAAAAATTGTTTCACGTTTACATTGCGAATGTTTAGGTGGGACGACGAGACACTGCGTTTCTCTGAAAAGTCTTCGAAATTCATCGACATTCTTCGTCTGAGATGCCTGAAGCTTCACTCCATCGTTCTGAGCGACGGACAATACTTCGAATTGGTCAGATCCAATTTCGAGAGGGCCGACAGACCTTCCGTTGTGCGAACAACCGAGATGTGCCGCACTGGACTCTACGAAATGTCTAGATACTACACGGATTTGCTGTTTAATTGATCTGTATAGGCAATGTACGAATGCATAGGTACATGTAGGTAGCGTGATTTGTGTGTTTGCGTGCGTGCGTGCGAAGTGTCTTGCAAGTGCTGTACGAAGCCGATTTTCAAGCCGAAAAGTGGTAAGAAGAGCTTCGCAAGTTCTACTTATATACCATAGATGGGCACGGTCTCCAGATCAGGGTTGGCAAATCCCAGGCCCAGTGCTAAATGGTATTCTGCACAATTCTAAATTCTGGGCCTTCGAAAGTGTCTCATGCGCAATCATGTCCAAATTGTCTAAATCAAAATGCCGCAGGTGAAATTATGCCCAATTTAAAATGCCGAAGGTGAAATTTCGCCCAAAAGCGAAGCGCCGCAGGCGAAATTTCACCAAATTTCATGTGCCGCAGGCAAAATATTGTCAAATTTCAAGCACTACAGGCAAAATTTTGCAAATTTCAAGCCCCGCAGGTAAAATTTTTGCAAAATTTCAAGCGCCGCACGCAAAATTTTGCCAAACTTCAAGTGCCGCAGGCAAGGTTTTGCCAAATTTCAAATGCCGCAGGCAAGATTTCGCCAAATCTCAATCGCCGCAGGCGAAATTTGACCCATTGCAGCACTACCTGTATATATTTTGACAGAAAATGAGCAAAGTTTTCAACTTCCATCATACGACATAGTAGCACTCATGGCTATATCTGGTGGGCAAGGTGCTAAATGGTCAGAAATCGTTGTGCTAAATGCTAAATCCCCTCGGATTTCAGGGTTGGGTTTGCCAACCCTTGCCAACCCTGTGCCCATCTATGTTATATACTACGTATAGTCGAAGTACAAAGCACCCCATGTCTAAGCGCTCGGAAGGGCAATGCTTATGACCTGTCACTTGCTTGCTTGTTTTCTCGACGAAGTGTTGGCAGTATCAGTGGAGCACGCAATACCTAAGCTCTCTTCTGTGGCGTTATCTACATTGCCCAATTTGGTATAAATCTTCAGTCACGAAGGAGCATGGGTGGCCTCTATGCCACAATCCTAGACTACCTTATTCCACTCTTCTCTGTGTCAGTGTGGAGAAATCGATTCTCTGCCCCCCCCCCTCCCCAGAAAAGAGGGTGCAAGCAAGCGACCCTCTCGACCGCCACCCTACCAGCACACTTCAAAAGGGAAAGACAGCGTTTCCGCTACCACAACTCGCGGCTACAACCGTATTCTCTATAATAAGGGTTTATTGCGTTCTTTACTAAATAGTCATTGTAGTTTGACATATCATGCAGCGCTGTTTGCGCACAGTTTTGGTTTCTAACCGATGTTGAAACAAGTGGAAAACTGACAGACTACCTAAATCACAAACAACCCAACAGGCACGAATTCGCCAGTAGTAGCCACTAGCGTTTATACTATTTGTTCAGCACATCACTGTACCGAAGGGGGGTGTGGCACGCAAAGGCCCCTCGACTGAAATATCGATTTTTCCCATGGAAGGCAAATAATCCCCGGCTCTGGCGGCGTTTGGGGCCTTCCTTCCAGCGATGCCAAACTGACACCCTGTAGAGCCCCTGAGCATGAAAGGAGACTTCTCATAAAGGGAGAGAGAGCTCTAGTGGCGTGTCTCTCCTCGCCTGCTTTAATCAAGCCGACAGACAGACCACTCCGTTGTACAGGGTGCTGAACTCGAGTGGTGAGCTTGAGCTGTGTTGCGGCAGTTTGGTTCTGGTATCTCACTTAGAATACTGTGTTGATTCAGGGCCACTGACTGTGGTGTATCTAATTGGGGTAGATCGCTTGTTAGTGTATCGACCCAGTATCAATTACTGAAAGTACACCACGCCATCGATTCTGAAAAAGCTTGCCCATTGTTGACAGTTGCAGCAATCCAAGCCGCATCCAACCAGAATATGGCGACGTTCGGCAGCTTTATCAAGAAGGCGACAAGCGCCATACAGAATTTGAGAGGTACTCTGTACCAACCTCGTAAGAATTTGTCACGTAGCAGTGACTCACAGATTTCTGAAGTCATTAGCCAAATACATTACCTATCCGGTCATTGAATCAGTCGTCACTTCAGGAGATGCGGTGCCTTTTCTGGGCAAAGAGGGAGACATCGTCTACTCAAAGAACAACGTCTGCATCCACGCGCCGCCTAAGAGCGACAGTGACTCAGCCAGGAGCGCTCTGGTTGACGCTGTCAAAAAGATCCCTGGTTATCTGACCATTCACTGCCAAGGGGACGACGTTTTGGGTGGAAAAACATCCCACAATGGAAATTCTGCGCAGAATACTGACATGAGATAGAATTTGCAGGCGTGACGCTGATTCTGCAATGGCTGCCCAATGCCACGCTGGAATCCAACCCTCACAGCATTCGAAAGATGTCGCCCAATCGGCAGGGCGGCGAGAAAGACCCATCCGCAGACGCTGGACAACGAGTCAAGTTGCGCCATTTGAACCAGGAGGATACAGTAAGCTTGCACGTCAAAAATTTGTCTATCGTGTGTTTTATAATGCACTCAGCTGCAACTTTTGATAACTTTTGCGCAGCTAAACTTAGGTTAACGAAAATTGCACATGAAGGAGCAAAGGTTACCATGACTTGTGCTAAAATAGTACAAGATTTGACTGCAGCATGTTCAAATTACAGGGTGTCAAATTTGAGAAAGAATTTCTAATCCCGCGACTTTCAAACAACGAAAGCTCCTTTGTTTTAAAACCGATATCCACGCGGGGTACTTTACTCAATTGCTGACATCGAAGGCTTTCATTTGCCGCACAAACCACCACTCTAGGTTCAAAGTTATTCAAGATATTCATATTTGCAACTGGGTACATTACAACACCAAATATAAGAAATTTAGGTGCTTAATAAATCTCTTCAGCCCCAGAAAGCGCAGAGCAGCAGCGAAACGAGCGAGGCGAGCGGCGACGAAGCGTCTCAGAGTCTAGCCGATGACTTGGAGGAGAAGAACACTGTCGAGACACCTACTGCTCCAAGCGTTAGTTCACCTACTTACCTACCCTAGTTGAATTTGTTGTTTCGACTGTAGATTACAGCTAGGTACAGTCGATCGTTTGCCTTTCTCACAGTTGATTGTAGCAACAAGTTTTGCAAATCCTCCAATAGGCGCCCCTCTCTCCAATAAGCGCCCCTCCTAGAGGTATGTAGGGCTTACTGGAGAAGTTACGGTATGTATGTACGTACCAATAGGTAGTAGAGAGATACGGAATGTCGTACAGTAGTCGCCACATCTGTAGAAGTCCACAGTCGATATCTCCGATGAGGACCTGAAGGAGAAGGCCGAGATCAGTGTGGAGATGAACGGCGACCGGCTCACTGTACTCACAACCACCACTGGAAGGCCTCAGACACTGGACACCACCGTGAGAGAGAGATTACATATTGACTGACGCACTGACGCATTCTTGTTAACGGCAATCCTTCAACACAGGACGACTCGGGCGGCCTGGGAGTGCCCAGTATCAACGTGATTCCCAACACCCCCGTGAATCCATTCTCAGATGACAGTGCCAGCTCGCCCATACAGGCAGGACAGGGGATGGAATACTGAGTACGACGCAGCCACTGTGCTGTTTGTGACTGCGTTCAGGTCCCTCCTCCTCCACCACCCCCCAAGACGGACACAGATTCACCGGCCACATCTGGAGCTGACGAGATGTCAGACAGGGAAGGGGATCTGGAGGACGGGGCTGTAGGAGGATCCAAGGGCAGAAGAAGGAGGAAGAGACACCAACAGCAACAGGAGAAGGAGAGGGAGGCAAAAGAGGAGGAGGAGGGGGGAGAGGCGGACGAGAGCTCACCCTACACCTCTGAGGAGGATGAAGGAGTGACGCCCACAGGTAGAGTACTGTAGCTGGGAGGAAGATGAAGGGGGAGTGAGCAGGGATGAACATAGAACTGAAGCAAGTTTCAGTTTCAATTAAATATACTGAAACTGTATTGAAACTATAGAATGGCTAGCCATATTTTATCAAAATTTTATTATTTGATGAGTATGTATCTTTGGGGCATCTTAATATGCCGCACTGCTTGTTGCTGATCATGAAATACCTGAAACTGAGGCTAAAAAACATTCCTTACTGAAACTGATAACTGAATTAATAGTTTATACTGATACTGAAACTGAAACTAGATGAGTTTCATTGGTCATCCCTCAGAGGGAGTGCTGTGCTGACACTCGAAATTGTAACCAGTAAGTGTTTAATGCCATTCCAGACAATCTTCCAAGCAACCGTTCACTCCTTCTCCAGTACAAAGACACTGATCTGTGGGAAAAGAGCCCCGAAGAATTCGCCCAGTCACACAACTTGATGCTTCCAGACCACAGTGAGAAGGGCGCGTTTCACAATTGTCTTGACAACGTTTACGATTGAAATATCTATGTTTGGCTTAGACGCTGATCCGTCGCAAGACGACTCTGCAGTCGACCTGGCCACTAATCGGGCGCGTTTCACGAAATCCCCGTCTGTGTCGCTGTTTTCCGTGAATCTCGGTACGCGACGCTATCAAAATTTACACGATTTCATTTAACTTCTGTTTAGTGCAGTTCAATCTAACGAAATCAAGCATAATTTTGACGTTTACAAATTAATTCAGCCAATTTCAGTCTGCGAAATGTACTCGAATATTATGCAGCTTTATATAATCTAACCTCAGTAATCTAATTTGCAGTTGCGTATTTTACTCCAATCAAATTCTGACCTACAGTACTTGAATTTAACCTTGTTTGAATGCGTTTAAATCATAGTCGTATTTCCATGATGTATTCAGGCAAGATGCGCTCCATGCGTCTCTTCTACAGTAACCCAGAGTGCACGTGCGGCCAGCTGGTCATTGCCAGTGCCGAATCACAATATAAAATCCTCCATTTTCACCACGGAGGCTTGGACAAATTGGCTCAGCTTTTTGAACAGTGGAATGCTGTCAGAGCTAAAAGTGTGAAAGAGGTACATAGTACAGATCAGTGTCAAAAGAGATATGGCGATTGATGACTCAATTTAACGTGACAAAATTACGCGTAAATTTCAGAGTTCACCAAGCCCTCTAACCGACAAACACTTTGCTGTGTGCCGTCCAGAGATCAGCAAATCGGAAATGGACCCGGAAGAGGGCATTTATGAGCAGGTAACATCAGAATCTGGACCTTTTCAAATCCCATGTAGGTATGTACCCAATTTGCAGGTCACGTGGGAATTCTGGCGCGCTTCCACCAACGCGAGCGGTGCCTTAGACGACCACTCCACGATAAGAAAGGTGCGACAAGGATAAAACATTTAAAAATAAGTACGCAACAATTTTTGCAATTGCATGTCAATTTCAGGCCATATTCTTCGCCGGCCTGGAACCTAATTTGAGGCGTGAGGCGTGGCCTTTCCTCCTGAGAGTATACCCCTGGACTTCCACTTTGGAAGAGAGAGAAAGCATTAGAAACGACTTGTTCTTGGAGTATCAAAATATTCGGAAGAAACGGTAAAGATGAACAAATAAATTTTTTGGTAAAATTCAATAGGAGTTCAAAAACTATTTCTTAGAATTTCATTAATAGAATTAAATAGAAACTTATTTACAGGGTGTAACAGAGTTTCGGGCCGACTTATTTCTTGAAAAACTTTTGCTAGGCGACGAATTTTTTAGTGCGGTCTTTTGCACAATGTAGGCAACACTCTAGGAAATTTCATGGGCTACATAGCGAATCTTCAACGTACAGTACGCGAGCGGCGTAAGCGATTAAAACTTCGGGCTTGTTTCTCAAGGCCCACCTGGCGTCTTTTGAGTCCCGTCTCCTCTTCAACAAACTGTAGGTAAGCGAGAACAATGAAACTTGAAGACAGAATAGCCAAACGTGTTTGCCACTCTGACGCCAATTTTCAACATCCTACGCCAAACTGTGCTCGATTGCGGGCTTAAAACGCAAAATTTGCCAATTTCTCAACACCTTTCCTCCTCGATCAGCAGAACTGTGTGCTTTAAGCCGGCAATTGTGCACAGCAGCTTCCAGGATCCTGAAAATTGGGGTCAGAGTTGCAAACACATTTCTCTTCACGTTTCATCGCTCTAGCTTTCCTGCAGGTTGCTGGAGAGGGGACGGGACTCAGACGACACCTGGTTGGCCTTGAGAAACAAGCTCGAAATTTGAATCGCTTACTTCGCTACCGTACTGTAATTTGAAGATTCGTCATGTAGCCCATAAAATTTCCTAGAGTGTTGCCTACATTATGCAAAAAACCGCACTAAAATATTCGTAGTCTTCCAAGAGTTATTCAAGAAACAAATCGGCCCGAAACTCTGTTACACCCTGTAGATAAATTAATCAAATTATGGAAATATACTAAATTAAACAAATTGATGAAATGAAGCTCATGTCAACAATTAAGTTACATACAATAGGTCATATCACAGTTCATTAAATTGAGCATTTAATTTGCGCAAATATAAGTAACTCGCAGAAAGTCAAAGGTGTTGCTTTCGAATAACAACACATAATTTTTTTAATTGGATAAATCAAAATGTAATGAGATGTTGTGAAATTGAAGTAAATGAAACCAAGTACATACATTCGAACCTTCCATTCTTCAGCATGAAAGACAACCTTCGCATCTGTGGCCAGATGCGCCAAAGCGTGGAAAACACCATACAGAAAGATGTCATACGAACTGACAGGAGGAATCCCTTCTATGCCGGGGACGCCAACCCTAACCTGGAAACGATGAAGTACCTAGTTTTGCGTGCAAACTTGAAATTACAAAGTAAAAATTTGTGTTCTATTTTATCGCTTCAGGAACGTCCTACTAAACTACGCCGTCTTCTGCCCAACAGTTGGCTACATTCAAGGAATGTCCGATTTATTGGCTCCCATTTTGGCGGTTGTGAAGAACGAATCTGACGCCTTTTGGTGCTTTGCCGGCCTTATGAGAAGGACCATCTTTGCCAGCACCACTGTCAACTCCAGAAGCAGCGAACGAATGGACAAGCATTTGGTGAGTCGAGTCGTGTGAGCATACTCTGAACTTATTTAGTTTCAGTTTCAGTTTCAGTATCAGTAGATATATACTTTCAATTCAGAGTCAGTAAGAAATTTCTTTGAGTTTTAGTTCCAATTGTTGAGTGCAGTATAAACGGTGCCAGCGGCTGCAGAACGTACTTTGTCAGCAGCAACAAGCAATGCGCTAAAACAGACACTGAATATGAAACTATAGTCTGTTCAAGAAAGGCAGAGACTGAAGGTTATTTGAGTCTGCAGACTTAGTGCTTCGGGAAACCCAAATGATTTGTGCATCGTTGGATACCCCTGTCGGAGTGTGTTGTCGCGGTGCGTGTTTTGCCATAATCACGCAACACGCACCACTTTGAGGCGCCCATGAAAAATTCGAGGTTTTGTACAGGGTAGGCGATTTTGATAATTGTTATCCCAGTTATACCCCAAGGTGTCCTGATATCACATTTCAAATTTCAGCAAAATCGCTTCACCACAGCGTTAGTTATGGCCTGCCGCGTACACCCTACTTTGGCCCAAAATGACCAAAATCGCCGAAGTCGGCCAAAAAGGGTGCACTTTTATAATAACTCAAGAAAGAAACGGTCAAACTTTTTTAAACTTTCTGTGTGTTAACTAGGTTCAATTATGGAACAAACCCCATCTTATTCGGTTGCGGCACGCTCGAATACGACTCAATCAAAGAGACCCTACTTTTGGCCGAAACGACGCTTTTCGGCCAGCTGGACGGCCTCGATGCGCGATCGAGCTGAAAGGCGTCGTTTCGGCCAAAAGTAGGGTCTTTTTGATTGAGTCGTATTCGAGCGTGTCGCAACCGAATGAGATGTGGTTTGTTCCATTGTGTAGACAATTGATTCTAGTTAACACACAGAAAGGCTAAAGAAATTTGGCCGTTTCTTTCTTGAGTTATTAAAAAAGTGCACCCTCTTTGGCCGATTTCGGCGATTTTGGCCATTTTGAGCCAAAGTAGGGTGTACGCGGCAGGCCATGACTAACGCTGTAGTGAACCGATTTTGCTGAAATTTGAAATGTGATATCAGGACACCTTGGGGTATAACTGGTGTAAAAAGTATCAAAATCGCTTACCCTGTACAAAACTTCGAATTTTTCATGTGCGCCCCAAACCAGTGCGTGTTGCGTGATTATGGCAAGACACGCACCGCGCCAACACACTCCGACACGGGTATCCAACGATGCATAAATCATTTGGGTTTCCCGAAGCACTAAGTCTGCAGACTCAAATAACCTTCAGTCTCTGCCTTTCTTGAACAGACTTTAGTTCCAGTACCTAGTGCGACACTGAAACGCGTTTCAGTGTCGCACTGCTACTGAAACTTTCGGTGGAGTTTCAGTTTCAGTTTGAATATGGCTGGTAATTCTAGCTTAACTAGAGTTTCAGTTTAGTACATTTAATTGAAACTGAAACTGAAACGAGTTTCAGTTACTAGGTATAGTTATCCCTGATTTTAAACAGCCCCACTAACCGTATATTCAGGCCTACTTCCGCGAACTTCTCAAGCTGATGCTCCCAGAGTTCTACTCCCATCTCGTGAGCAGCAGGTGTGCCGACACCTCTCAGCAACTGCTGTTCGCCCATCGATGGATTCTGCTGTGCTTCAAACGAGAGTTTACCGACACTGGCGCCTTATCCATCTGGGAAGCCTGCTGGAGCGACTACAAGACCCCCTACTTCCATCTCTTCGTCTGTCTGGCCATTGTCGCCACATATGGACAAGATGTGGTCCTACAAAAGTTGCCTATAGACGAGATCCTGCTTTACTTCGCGTCGCTGGCCAACCACATGGACTACAAGACTGTACTCAAGAAGGTAGGTAGCTTTACAGTGCGCTTACCTCTGCCATAAGTGACCGCATGGTGCCTCCTAAGTCTGGGGCATTAAAACTGCCACTGCCACACTGGCTTTCTGCACCGTGGATTGATTTTGTCTTCGACAGCAGACGAATTTAGACAGCCAAATTCATAGATTCAGAGAGAGAGAAACAGCAAGTGGATATGTACCTAGATCAGTCAAGAATGTGAAGCATGTCAGCAGTAAATGGAGCGCATTCATCGTTTACAACATCACTAAGGGACTAACTGCAACGCTCGGAACTTCTACATAAACTGCAGTATACGCATGAGATGTGACACGTTTTGGCTCGTTCGCAGATGAGCCACTTCAGTCATGTATTCTGTATTGCCTTTATAAGACGCACCCCAACTTGATTGTTACAGAATCCTCTCACATAGGGTATCTAACCTCCAAACGTATTCCCTGTTCAGGCGCGGGGCCTGCTGAACCAGTTCTGTCGCCTGGAGCGCATACCCTGCACTCTGGGCGGCCTGTGCGAGTTCCAGACTGGATCAGAGCACTGGGACAGCGCCAGCTATCAACCTGTGGTCGAATGCGTTGAATTACATGGGGACGAGGAGCCATGCCCCTACGCCACACTTGTCGATTAGCGTCTGCTGATGATCATTAGGGTTGATTGATTGTTGTGTAGACTGTGATCGTTGTCTCTTGTCTGTGATAGGATCATTGCGATTACGATTAGCATTCCAAGGGCAGTAAGGTAGGCTTGGCTAAGACGGACTTCTGGGCTGTTCTAGGTTTTCATAGGTAATGGCGCTTGGTCTTTCGTTGTGGCTTCGCTGTGTTGCGTCTTCTATTCGGCTGAATCCTTGGGCTTGTTTTATGCTCCTTTGTACGTACATATAAAGGCGATTGGTGAAAACTTTGCGGTGTAATCAAAGTGGCGGCGACTTTCCCCGTTGTTGTCACAGCTCTTGCTGTTCGCTTGGCGCTTACCCTTCTGCCTCTTTGACGCCCTGAGAGGGTTCGCACATTCCGCGAATAACAGCTCTGATGAAATGATGCACTTACGGCACCTACTCACATAACAGTACAAATTCACACGAACACGCAGATCAACATCAAATCAAGGCAACTCAATAGTTCACGCAGGTCACGTTAGAAATTCGCACGAAAAGTTTGTCCGACGCATTGACTGAATCTGAGCAGTTACTCGACCGGGGTACTCTTCTTCTGAAGGGTACGGTAACTCGCGGAAAGCCGAGATAACGCAGTCTGGCCGATGCCAACGGACGCATGGCTCTTCTACGGAATATTCGCTGCAAATACCGTAAACACTCTAATAAGCCAGCCTACTCTATTCCTAACTAAGTACCCCATTCCAATAAAATCCTGCCTCCAATAGTACCACACGCCCCCCCCCCCCCCCCTCCCCCTACTGTACTTTGTACATACAAGGGTCCTATAACTGTATGCCTAATACGCCCCCCCCCCCCCGGGGGGGGGGGTTATTGGAGTATATACGGTGTGGAAGTAGTGTTTGGAGCGTTTGCTCAATCGGCGGCAACGCGCCACCGTCTCAAACTTAGCACATCTTCACTTCTACTACAATTTCACTACCTATACATCTGAAGGATGTACTGTATGCCTCTTGTGCACTTTCGTTATCCACCCAATGTAATTCCATAATGCGTGCTAAATTGTACGTGTTGCTTGCTTTGTACCGCTGGCGCGTAGAGTCGACAGAACTGAGCGCTCCGATTGAAATTGGCTCCGGAACAAACTGCTGCGACGGCACACTTCAGAGCGCATTCTCTGACAGTCCGTGATTTCGTCAGAATGAGAAACGACTCTTTGAAGATGTTGAGTCTAAAACCTTCCTCTTTGGCGAACTCGACGTCGCTGCAACCTGAAAAGCAAACAGGATGCTCCCCGTATTCGTGAAATGCGAACCGACCAACACGCAAACTTGACGCTAAGTCTGAGCAAGCCTAAGTCTAAGCCTAAGCCTAACTCTAAATCTAAGACTAAGCCTAAGTCTAAGCCCAAGCCTAAGCCCAAGCCTAACCTAAGCCTAAGCTAAATCCAGAATTCAAAGTCATTTTGGGTACGGTGAGCATCCTCCGCCGGATACCCACCGAAAGCCAAAACCATTCGTTTCTCGACTTGAATCAACTTGCATTTCAGCAGAAACAACTCACGTCGTGCAATGCTCCTTCCAGCGGTGAAACTGAAAGCGGAGGCCAAAACAATCCCCCAAACACAGAGGCGCATGATCGGCCTTGTTTAGTAGAGGGACGCCGAGTTTAGTGCACGCAGAACCCAACTCCGAGATAAGATAACATCGATGTCCTCTTGGGTGTCCACGTTATGGTCACTAGAATATTTTGACGCTTGAAGGTCTCACAGCGAGATTCCTTCCGAAGTACTGTACGCAATCGATTCTAGCGAATTTGTGTGCACAGCGTGCGGCTTTAATCGGTCGCCGCTCAGGCTGCAGAGTAGCGTTGCCTCTCTGTTGTGCGTTCAACTTGGGTAGCTGTTCCTTAACAAGGGAAACGTGCAGGAGAGCCTGCAGTGAAGCACTCCGACCCGAACGGGAGAAAGCAGACCGCCACTCACTTATCTTGAGAAACAAGGCCGATTTCCGCCCAAAGGTTCTCCACAAATTCCGCCCGCGCGCGAGTTTCAGAGTACGCGTATTCCCTCCACCTACCGGCGCGCAGCAGAACTCCACCGAAATCCTGTAGACCAGGCCGAATTGAGTCCAAAATGCGCCATTTCGCTTCGATTAAACCAGTAGCCGGCAGCTAAGATTCGGGGCTGCGCCAATCGCAAATTCGCCTTGCCATTTTGGACGGGAAGAATTGACAGTTCATGCGCAAATGCTCACTTTACCACGCCGCCTTTCCACACTGCATTGTCCTTCAATTCAGAAGTTTGAATGCGCGCGCAAATTTAAGTTGCAAATCGTTTGAGGAGAGTGACCAGATAAAAGTTGCATTCTAATTTGAATTTCGGCATTATATGAACAGAGACATCAGATGTTTGACGAACGAAGTAAGGCTCGAGACTGTTTAGCTTAGAACTTCTCGCGTTCATGCTCTGTACAGCTAAAGTGGGAAAAGATCCATACGCCAACATTTATGCAAATGAAGTCGCAACGCAGACGATATGTTCGCGTTTCTTCATCCGTGAGCGAGTGTCACCAGATTTGACAGGCAGAGTACCACCACACTACCTAATGACTACAGAACCACGCACACCCGTAACGCTGGGGGTGGGGGGCCGCCCCCCCCCCCCCCCCCCCCCCCCATGGGCGGAGCCCTCCCCCTACCCCCCCCCCCTACCCAGTCTGAAAGAGCCCCTTCCCAAAAACTGCAAAATTTGCGACTGTGGCGCTTGAATAAGGCCTAATTTTTGCCTGCGGCGCTACATTTAGACTGTTTTTCATCAAAATTAACCGATTTTTGGCACTTGTCACGCCATTTTTGCAAAATTGCCTTACTTTTTGACAAATTTTTAGGCCATTTTGCCCCCCCCCCTCTCCGGTTTTGGAACTCCCCCCCCCCCCCCTAAAATCCGGATTACCCCCCCCCCCTCCCCGGGGGAGCGCGTGACAGGTATGGAACCACGACATGTCACAAGCACTCCAGAACCTTTCTGTCGGCGGGGGGCGAGGCCGACTTGCGACGTCGCTTCTCCTTCTCCTTCTTCTTGGGAGGTGGAGGGGGAGGGGCCGCCGATTTCTCCTCCTTCCTCTTTGTCGTCGCGGCACTGTCTCGCGCCCTGTCGGCCAGTCGCTTCTTCTCAGACGTCACCGGAGCTGCAGACGTCTCAGCGGCTTTGGTCTTTGTGCCATCGGCTGAGGAAGAGGAGGTAGTGCCACTGGTGGTCTTGCTGAGCGAGTGCAGCCGGTCCAGGATGTCGTGCAGCCTGAAGAGCAACGAGGAGATCACACAAGGATTGCTGCGCAGAGGGAGAAAGCGCGACTGGAAGTTGCCGAAACGACTGTCGAACAATGGCATCACATCCTCGCATACTGCCCTCCCCGCCAAAACCCTAGATGGCGCTTAGTTTGGTGGCACCCTACCTACTAGTGATGGCAATTTCCAAAATTTGGAAACTGGGTAAGTACAGGTAAGTATACCCAGTTTTCTGCAAAACTGGGTAAGTACAGGTAAATTTACCCAGTTTTTGGTGAAACTGGGTAAGTACAGCCAAATAAACTGGGTAAACTGGGTAAGTAAAGTGGAAAATTTTGAAACAACTGTGCTTCTGATTTAGCGCATCAATGCATCAAAATACTGCATTAACAGACCTCTGGCGCAATTGTGACAAAACGGTCAGTATTCTCTGGTATTATTAGGTGGCTAGTAGGGGACCACAAAATGAATGAAGCCTAACCCCACAGAGGTACTGTGAACTGTAAACCATCTCTTCTGAGATCAGACCAACAGAAGTCTAGCAGAATGCAGACCTGAATGGCCCTGCTTGTAGTGCATTCACTGTGCTGTGACATTTCGCTCTAAAATCAAACATTTTCCGCTTCATAGTATTGCTACTCTCTGCATGAGGCACGTATCTCACCGCCAGTCATTCGCTGACTTCTACACTAAACAGCTGCTACATAACGTTCTGTGCTGGTCACTGCGTGCCACGTTAACAACGACCGCCTCAAAAATTGATAATAGACAAATTCATCAGTGGTAGGACTGCAAAATACGGTTTATCCAGTTTCTTACCCAGTTTCTTACCCAGTTTATTAACTGGGTAAAAACTGGGTAAGTAAAACTGGGTACCCAGTTTTCTAGCCGAAACTGCTTAGGTACGCAGCAAAACAACTGGGTAAAAGTAAAACTGGGTAAAACTGGGTACGCTGAAATGAAACTGGGTAGGTAAAAACTGGGTATACCCAGTTAAAATAAACTGGGTAAAACTGGGTAAGTACTTACCCAGTTTTCGGTTGCCATCACTACTACCTACCAGCAATAGACAAGGAACGTTCCCACCTCGTGCCATCATGCACGCTGCACTCGTGAAAAAGCGAGCGCGTTGTACGTTTCGGTTACACCATGAAGTCTACAAGCGTCACTGAGTGACTTCTTCGACTTATGGGCTCTATCAGCACTAGAAAAGACCCCCCCCCCCTCAATTCTCACCAAGAGGTGAAGAGGACGGCGTTCTTGCCCAGGAAAAGGTTGAGGTCGTCGGTCATCTGCTCGCGCGACTTCTTGTTGGCCACCATCACCATTATGTAGTCGGGCAGCTCGTCGTCCACGTAGGCGCCCAACTCCTCCAACTTCGCCTTGATCGCCGACTGCAGCAATTGAGGATTTCATGTACTTTCTGCGAAAAAATTGTCGAAATTTCCAACTGAATCACCCACCCGAATCTTCTTCGACACTTCCGAACCGATGCCCGACGGCATGTTTGGCTGTATGGACGGCGTTCCGACCAATTCTTTCCAAAAGTTACCCTCGACTGCGTGCGGATCCCGGCAACGAGTGGCAACGCTACGAAACACCTCGAAACTCGGGAATTTTGAAACCGAGCCGGTGAGATGACACAAACTCAAACCGATGACCGCGTCAGCCCAACAAAGCAGCAGAGAACAGAGCTATCTTGCCCACGCAAAGATTATGTGCGTTTCTTTAAATCTACATATAGTTTTGCACAAAAAGTGCCGACACCGCCAGCAACCATCAGACGGTTGTCATCCCCCATCTCAGTTTATTTAGACAGTGCTCGCTGCTCATCTGTCTGCACTCGGCCGCCTTGTACTGCGTTGCGAGAGACGATCCACACAGAGTTTCTCTTGTAAGGAATAGGACATCCTGCTTTCAACTTCTGACCTCTTGAAATATTACCACCTGTGCGATCGGGGGCACATAGGCGTCAGCAGCATTGAGTGTTCGTCTAACTACGACACACGCTTACAACTAAGAACTAACAACGATAACATTTGTGGTGGTTGTGTCAGTACCGTGCCCCACGCAAACTCTGTCGCGATATAATAGCATAGCGCATCACAGTGGACGCACTAAAGCGCCGCCATCTGTGCGTCGTGAGTTGCCGCCGAGTCGATCGTGGGCCCACTTGGACTGTGGTGGCGGCTCCTCCGTTCCCAACGTGAGCACGCTTCGAATCGAGGCTCACAGCTCTCCCGAGCTGGCCAGCAGCAGGTAGGGATTCCCGTAGGAGAGCAGCTGAAATCGAACGACAAACACACCGCCGGCGAGTCTGTCGGCTGTCGAACACAATACATTCTACAGTGTCCAGCGAACGGACATCCTGCATGAGGCTGAATTGGAGGTTGGCCAGCTGGATGTTTTCGAAGTAGAAGTGGTACATGTCGTCGTGCAGCACCATCCCGACGACGGTAGGCAAGTGGCTGACGGCGTTGACGCAGTAGACGGCGCAGAGGAACGCCCCGTAGCGCATCATCGACCTCTCGCGCGCCTTCGCCTTCTGATCGCTCGCGCTGGATGAGACGACCTGGAGTGGAACGACCAGAAGCTTCCTGCAGCGGGTCTCGAGCCCAATATACAGCACAGGTCGCTCACGCTCGTCTGTGCCTTCTTGTTGCTGCTTCTGACTTTCAAGACGATGAGAACGTAAAGGACGGTCATCGCGACAGCGGCGAGGAGACTCAGCAGCAGCACTGTGCCGATGTAGACCGGCAGAGCTCCGTACATCGGCACCGCAATGAACTGCATGCTACCGTTGCCAGCTGAGTGATAGCGAAGGTCCAGTGACCATATCGGAGCTGTGGCCACTACACCGCAGGTCCATACTAGCCAGGCCATTGCGGTTGTGACGCGACTGCAGATTGGCTGCAAGACGTGAACATGTTCCATCTGTGTGTGTAGGGGTTGGGATGAACGACTCGAAATCGGCAAACATACGCATCTGTGCAACATATGTACAGGGTGTCTCATGGTGGGTGTACCATCTTTGATCAGCTGTTGCGCGTCACTGCGTTGGCCGATTTGGCTAAAATTTGGTAGGTAGGTACTACTACGTGAGGCTTAGACATCTGCAAAATTTGAGCGTCCCACACCAATTCTGGCGGGAATGCTGGCCCAAAGCGCAAACAATGTATCAACGATGGTGCACCTCGTGGAGGAGGCTCTGCAGCAGCAGAAGCAGTTGATGGTCCTGCAGACCGACTTTGATTTGATTGTTCTGAAGCGTGTTACAAACTACGAGGTTCGTTCCAAGACCGTTGAGAAGCTCGATTAATCCTCATTGTGATGGTGCAGGTGGCAGCAAAGTAGCTACAAGCAAACCAACTTTGTAGCTGCCACAAGCCGACGAGTCTTAAGAAAATGACAATGTTTGCGTTTTGGGGCCGCATTCCCGCAAGAATAGGTGTAGGGCATTGAAATTTTGCAAGTGTCTAAGTTACACTTGCTAGTAGGTATCTACAAAATTTCAGCAAAATCGGTCAACGCAGTGACGCGCAACAGTCGACCAAAGTTGGTACACCCACCATGGGACACCCTGTATGTACCAATATAATGATAATTACAGCACGTACATAATGTATGTTGTTGTTGACGGATCCATGTTGCTCTTTACTTACAGTGTACAACAATTACTGCTTTGCAGCTAGCCCAGTGCTTCAGACAGCCAACCTTTCTGTAACTGAAGGGAAAGTGGGTCGCCCAAAACCGGTTGGCCGCTAGAAGTGTCGTAAAGATCGGCTGGACAAGCAACGAAGCCATTGCGCAGCTTTCTATGGTGACAAATGTCGCGCTGATTGGATAAAGGTACAGCCACCTAAAAGAAGTGCATATGGAGCGTGAGGTTGAGTGTTTCTCCTCGTCGCTAAATGCGTCTGAAAAGGTTTCCACCTGAACCAGTTTCTAGCGGGGAACAGCATGGAAAGTCTGACGATCAGACCCGTGAGTATGTCGGCCACGAGCAGCGCCACTGATAGGCAGGCGAAAGAGGGGGAGAACAGCTGCTTCTTCAGGGCCACGATGAGGACGGCGCAGTAGACGGGCGTGCTCAACAACGCGAACGCGTCCTGGCCCATCTGCGCCAAGCAGGCGACACTGGAGCACGCCATGGCAGCTACTTAGTGGTGTGCTGTGCTGAGGACGTGTACCATATGAGCCCACTAAACACTTTGCGGAAGTGCTAATTGGCCGCCGTGGAGTCGAGACTAAATGGGGACGGAAGAAACTTGCTTAATGATGTCGAGCATATCCCATCAACGTTGATCTCGTTCCCATAGCAATGGAAGCCGACTTGCTGCGCTACCTGACCGTACATATACCAGTGCGTCGGCGTTGTCAAGGCCTCGGGTGCATTCCCTCTGATTTGGCGAAGCTACTTCAGAACAACATCCAAGACCTGCCAGGGGGCACCGCAATCATTAACCAGTCACTCGATCGATCTTCAGAATTGTCTGCTATTAGCATGGCAATGGGACCAGCATTGTCGTTACACCACACTTTTCAAACTGTTTCGCCCGCTCTCAGCCGGTCGGCACCATAGATGCGAGAGCTCTGAAGTGAATTCGATCTCTGAAGGGGACAATCCACCGCAAACAGCAAAAGTGTCTCTGACGCGACTGTTCAACTGTGCTACAGTGCAAGACTGCTGCTGTGGAACACACTCTTGATGTGGCAAACTTGGTGTCTCACGCAAGAATGATTATCTGCAACACTCAGCAGCGAAGGCCTGAAGTTCCCGCGAGCGGCGAAATGTTTTAAATATTATAGAGGGGGAGGTAGTTTTGGGGAGAGAGGCGTGTGTGTATGGGATCGGTGGAGGGGGGGGGGGGGGGGGGGGGTGGTGTGGTGGTATGTGCACTACACATTCGCCCCAAGAAGGCGATCTATTGTAGTGTATGTACAGGGTGTCCCACGGTGGGTTTGGCAACTTTGTTTGCTTACTGCCTGAGATTGGGTTGGCCGATCGATCTGAAATTTTAGGTGTTTGGACCACTAGGGTAAACTTAGATGTCTGCCAAGTGGGAGATTTGTTGAGTGCAGCACGCGAAATTGACGGAGCCGCTAACTGAAAGTCCCGATATTCATGGGAGGCTAACTCTGGAATAATCGTCACTTGCGCTGTGGTGAACATTTTGTGAAGCTGTAAACGGCATTAGAAAGACAAGAAAACAACCTTTCAGATCATAAAAGAACCGACTCTGTAGCTTAAACGACGTGCGAGATACAGGCAACCAAATTTGGCCTTATTGTGCCTGCTGGCCTCGTGGACCGCCCGCTGGTGGATGTTGCGCTCAGAGCTACCTCCGTTGCACAATGCGGCCAAATTTGGTTGCCTGTATCTCGCGCGTCGTTTAAGCTACAGAGTCCGTTCTTTTATGATCTGAAAGGTTGTTTTCTTGTCTTTCTAATGCCGTTTACAGCTTCACAAAATGATCACCACACCGCAAGTGACGATCATTTCAAAGTTAGCCTCCCACGAATATCGGGACTTTCAGTTTGCCGCTCCGTCAATTTCGCGTGCTGCACTCAACAAATCTCCCACTTGGCGGACATCTAAGTTAACCCTAGTGGTCCAATTACCTAAAATGTCAGATCGATCGGTCAACCCAATCTCTCGCAGTAAACAAACAAAGTTGCCAAACCCACCGTGGGACACCCTGTATTCACGGCACATTGTACGAGCCCGTGACGTGTGTAAATCACACGCACGCACGCATCTCCGAACTAGCTCTTGATTGGTCTTGCCCGGTTGAGGCAAGGCGAACAAGATTGAATGCGACCACGCAAGCAGATGATCATCTGCCAACTTTACAGAGGTTGGGAAATCCATTAGTGAGGGCCGGGGACACCCATTGCATGTCCGCCTCTCCAGGTGCGCCAGCTCGAGAACCTTCGGTGTAAAACGTGAGCAGCTATACAGTTTGTACTCGCGTCGCAGCCATGCAAGTGAGCCGACATTGATGACTCAGAACGACACTTCGAAAGTGACAAGTGGCTAGACAATGAAGAGTGCCGCCGCATCAGCGCTTCTTCTACAAGGTTTCATTTTCGTCACGCCAACGACCGAACTGGACGCTTGGAGTCCGCCTTCCCAGCGGTGGGTGTCACTGGAACTGGGATACGTTCGCTGCTGAATGGTGCAGACAGTTAGTCTTACGTACTCTAGTACGGTGTACCTTATCAAATGTGCGACAGACCAAATTTGTGACATTGCCTTAGCTAAAGTGCATCATCGACAGCAGCGCAGTAGGGTAGTACAATCAAGGAAGTGCACGCACAGCACTTGCGCGGTAGATAGTCTCCTACAAACTGAGTTTCACTTCAGAGTCATTTCAAGGGTCGCGTACGTGACGGGTTGGGGCAATGGGACGGGCGTCGACCCAATTGGATGGCCGTCAAAGGACTTCAAAATAGCCCATCAACTGACGACGGAACAAGCCTAGTTTGTCTCATTGTAATAAAAAAGGAAAGCGCGCGGCCTACCGATGCTGTTTTTTGAAAGCATTTTTTCGCCCGCCCTCAGGCGGGCGACACCCTAGGAGAGCTCGGCGTGCGTGCGTACGTCCGTCCGTCCGTCCGTCCGTACGTAACGCTCTCAGATCTCGGCGTTGGAAAGTCGTAGAGCGGAGATCTTGGGCTCTACTGATAGATCTCGACTCACTGATCATTCAGCTAAGAGGTTTGGAAATTCAAAAGTTTGAATTGCGCGCGCTACAGTAAGCTGAAGGTCAAAACGCAAAACGGCTCTAGCTCGCTCGTGTTACGACGTAGAGCGGCAATCGACACGTCATGTGAAAGCTCTCGACGTGCTCTTTCATGCGACTGCAAAAGTTTTTTCGACTACGCAAACACGCACCGCGGAAAACGCCATTCTCGGCATCTTGACGCTAAAATCGCTCTAACGCGCTCAACTTGCGTCGTAGAGAGACGATCTCGAGCTTTTTGGATAGTTCCCGACTCGCTGATCATTTGTTCTCCCATTGGTCGAAACTCAAAAGTTTGAATTTCGCGAGTTACAGTAACCGAAAGGTGCAAAACAGACAACAGATCTAACTCGCTCGTCTTACGTCGTAGAGCGGCAATCGCCACGTCAGGTGAAAGCTCTCGACGTGCTCTTCTATGTGGCAGTAAAACCTTTTCAATTACGCAAACACGCCCCGCGGAAAACGCCATTCGGGATTTTGACGGTAAGCTGGCTCTAACGCGCTCAACTTGCGTCGTAGAGAGACGATCTCGAGCTTATTGGATAGCTTCCGACTCACTGATCATTTGTTCTCCCTTTGGTCGAAACACAATAGTTTGAATTTCGCGAGTCACAGTAACTTGAAGGTGCAAAAGCACAAAACGGCTCTAACTCGCTCGTCTTACGTCGTAGAGTGGCAATCGACACGCCAGGTGAAAGCTCTCGACGTGTTCTTTCATGCGGCTACAAAGGTTTGTTCAATTACGCAAACACGCACCGCGGAAAACGCCATTATCTGGATTTTGACGTTAAGATCGCTCTTTGCTACATGCAGAAGTGCGACACCGTTTGATTGCTCATAGTGCGCTCTTTTGTGCTCTGTCAATTGTTTGCCAAAACTTTTGCACGTTTTTGTCACTTTTTTAAAAGCGTTGCTTGAAAGAGGGATGTTCTTGCTCTAAAAGCCAAATCGCGGGCGAAATCAATATTGCTATGCAATACCCTCTTGCGAAGCGGGGGCTCATGAAGCGGAGCATGCGGGCGATGAACTCTCGCACTCTCTGCAGAAAGAACGCAACTCTTTGAAATGTCAGTCAGAATACAAACTCAAGTTTTTAATACCGGAGCTTGTCTATACCGTCCATACTCCAAGTGTAACGAGGTTTGGTCTCCCGCCCTGGTGCAGTATGTTGTCATCGTAACTTCAGCATCGACTACAGTCTGCCGCTGGCTTGCCTGCTGGCTTCCTGTCTGGCCAATGCCTCCTCACATCCGGAGTCTCCGGTTCCAACTGCCAATCTGGCCGGTCATCTAGCGACTATTGAGCGCTGTCTGTCGACTTGGCCTCCGCGATGGAGCTGGCGACCCCACTGGCTGACAAGACGGCACCTGCGGGAGCTCAAGAACATGGAAGGGGCCCACTACTGGCTGCGCCACTTGCTGCCCGCTCAGAAGGCGGACCTGTGCGCCAGGGCAGCGCGTCCCTGTCCCTTGTTCGACTTGGAAGTGCTGCTGACCCAGCGTCGACTGCTGGCCGTCCAGCGTCGCCGACGGGGGATCAACAACCCCGCCGTTAGACAGCAGGCCTCCTTCGCCTGGTGGGACATGTGGGTGGCGTCGCCTGCCGGGGTTGTGGGCGGAATTGTTTCTCTCCTGCTGATCTATGGCGCCTTCAAAGGGGACGGGGTAAGCGCAGGTCCCGTCAGGGAGCTCCACTATCTGGAGGTGGTCACAGACCTGCTGGGATCTGTGGCCAGTCTCATACACTCGACACAATTGGCTAGAGCCTTCTCGTCCTGGACGATGGGCTGTCCAACACGACCGCCTGCACCGACACAATTTTTGGTCCAGTGTCTCATTGATCACCCTCTATTGGCCATCAACCAGGTGAGATTTGGCCACCAGTCGACGTTTACTTTCGATCATCGTGTGCCGGATCGAAATGTGGTCAGATTTCTCGAATAAACTGATACTGCAGCGGTCCACCATTCTATTTTACCACAGGTGACGCAGTTGTTGTTGGCGAAGGAGAGGGCGGCCACCCTGGACATCGACTACGCCTATAAGGCCATGAGACGTCCATATGCCGTGGCGGAGGCCGCCTACCTCTCCATCTGCTGTTTCTACACTCTTCTGTCCATTCCGGCCTTTGTGGTGATCAACGTGAAAGGCCGCCACATTTATTACAGCACCTCCCTGCCCTACGTTGGGCATACGGTGCTCATCGTCGCTCTCTTTGTCGTCCAGCTGTACTGCGTCATTCGCTTTCGCTACAAGTACGTCCGTTGGGCCAATCCCGACGCCACGTCAGGACTTGATCAGGTTTGACGAGATCTACGCTTTACGCTTTGTCTTCTAACGCGTTGAATCGACACACCGTAAAACCACCAATAAGCGTCCCTCGACGTCGTGGGCATGACTCGTCGCTGGCGGAGAGGGGTTGGGGCAGGGTCGCTTATTGGAGGGTTTACGGTATTAGGGCACTTCGCTAATGCGATTATGATTTGAACAAGCTCCGGTATCAAAAAGTTGAGTTTGTATTCTGACTGACATTGCATAGAGTTGCGTTCTTTCTGTAGAGAGTGCGAGAGCTCATCGCCCGTATTGCTCCGCTTCACGAGCTCCCCCTTCGCAAGAGAGTATTGCTTAGCAATATTGATATCGCCCGGGATTTGGTTTTTAGGGCGAGAAGATCCCTCTTTCGAGCAACGCTTTTAAAAAAGTGACAAAAACTTGTCAAAGTTTTGACAAACATGTGACAGAGCACAAAAGAACGCACTATGTCGCACTTCTGTCCATGGAGCAAAGCGAAGTTTATTTTTCTTTACGTAGCGAGCCTTGGAATGACGTGCCGAGTGTCGCTGTAATCGCAACATGAGCAATTCAGAAAGTTCCAGAGTAAAACTCAAAACTATTGTTTCCGTGATGCGTGTTTTAGCCAATTACAAAATGTTTGCTGACGATTGCCTTAGAGCCGTTTTGTGCTTTTAAACCTTTGGGTTACTGTAACTCACGAAATATAAGTGTTCAAGTTTCGCAAGTAACCGTGAGTCGCGAGCTATCCACTGAGCTCGAGATCGTCTCTCTACGATGCAAACTGAGCGAGTTAAAGCGATTTTAGTGTTCAAATTTCGAGAATGGCGTTTTCCGCGGTGCGTGTTTGCGTAATTGAAAAACCTTTGCAGCCGCATGAAAGAGCACGTCGAGAGCTTTCACCTGACGTGTCGATCGCCGCTCTACGACATAAGACGAGCGAGTTAGAGCCGTTTTGCGTTTTCGGACTTTTGGGTTACTGTAACTCGCGAAATTCAAATTTTTGAGCTTCGACCAATGTAGAACAAAAAATCAGTGAGTCGAGAGCTATCCAAGGTGCTCAAGATCACCTCTCTACGGCGCAAGACAGACGAGTTAGAGCCGTTTTGCGTTTTGACCTTTGGGTTACTGTAACTCGCGAAATTCAAATTTTTGAGATTCGACCAATAGGAGAACAAATGATCAGCGAGTCGAGAGCTATACACTGACCTCGAGATTGTCTCTCTACGACGCAAACTGAGCGAGTTAGAGCGATTTTAGTGCTAAGATTTCGAGAATGGCGTTTTCGGCGGTGCGCGTTTGCGTAATTGAAAGAACTTTTGCAGTAGCATGAAAGAACGCGTCGAGACCTTTCACCTGACGGGTGGATTGCCGCTCTACGACGTAACACGAGCGAGCTAGAGCCGTTTTGCGTTTTGACCTTCGGGGTACTGTAGCGCGCGCAATTCAAACTTTTGAATTTCGAAACCTCTTAGCTGAATGATCAGTGAGTCGAGATCTATCAGTAGAGCCCAAGATCTCCGCTCTACGACTTTCCAACGCCGAGATCTGAGAGCGTTACGGACGGACGTACGTACGTACGTACGTACGTACGTACGCACGCACGCCGAGCTCTCGTAGGGTGTCGCCCGGCTGAGGCCGGGCGAAAAAACCAATCACAAGAAACAAGCTGAATCTGCAATCGTTTCTAAATTTGCGGATGCAGTGAGCACAACTGAACGTGTGTGTTACGGAGCGCGCACAAAGTAGCCCGTCGTCATTGTGCAATCCCCAATGCTCTTTAGGCAAATTCGTTGGTACATTCACTTTTGCGAAACGCATCCACGCCCTCGTATTATGTATTTCTGCAGGCGTCGCTGTTGGCTCGAAGGGGCCAGATCAAGCGTCACCTGGGCCTCTTTCTGGGTTCCACGGGCCTGAATGTCCTCTGCTTCTTTGTCATCTGCTCCTGCAGTATCGTGCAGGCCGCCTTCTACCTGGAGACAGCCTGGAGCCGCTACTTCGGGAGGGCGCCGCCTCCACTGTGGGGCTACGCCCAGGTGGCACACCAGCTGGCCTCTGACGCCAACTCAAGCTGCGGCATCCTTTTCTACGTCCTCTTCACCACCAGATACAACAGGGCCTTCAGGCGGCTGATGAAGACTGGTGCTTCTTGATCTGCACGGAAACGGACAGTTAGGCCGGTCTGCTGCCTCTGTCCAGTGTACTCCTCTTCTGAATGGGCACACGTGTGATCACGTGTCATTTATGCGGCTCTCTTTCCAACCCCGTGAGTCGCTGTGTGTTGATGTCATGAGGAGACTTTGTGATGCGGTACCGTTTGAGTAGCGAACTGTGTTGGTATACACTGCGGGAAAGGACGAAGTTTGCATGCGCGTTTCAATCTTGCACGGCTTTCCGTGAAGCGCTAAGCGGCGTTTGAAAGGGACATAAATACTTGCAGCTTTTAAACGGCGCGTCCAGCTTTTAATTGGCATCTTGCGCTTTTGCTTTCTGGCGACCGCGAAAGGCAACAGCGCGCTTTTAATTTGGCAGGTAGCGCTTTTAAAATGGCGAAATGCGCTTTTAAATGGCAACTTGCGCTTATAATTCGTAGAGGCGAGGTCATGCCGATGGCCAGCCAAACGGCAGACGGTGGGGATCGATGTCCAGAATTCGCACTGCAGGATCAAATACATTACTAGCCTTTGACAGTTTTATATCCCTTTGTAAGTCGGCGCCGCAGTCTGGCTGGTCGAAGCTTAGGCTTAACGCGACCGGTGACCGACTTCAAGGGGCGCGGAGCGCGCCCTGAAGTTGGTGGTCGCGCTAAGCCTCAGCTGAGACCCGCCAGGCGCGACGCCGACCGAGTTTTAGTGCAAACGGTAGGTGGAGTGCACGCTCCTCTTCCTCCATACACTTTGCCTCCTGCTTAGGCCGGCTGTGTCCCTTCCAGTGTTGTGCCGTTCGTCACTACCCATAGTGACGAAGGCGTTTGCTGTCGCCGCGCATACGATGTACGGCCGGCAACGCGTCAAGCCACAGAGGAATACTGTCGGGGGCATGAAAGCGCAACATGCCATTTAGAAGCGCATTCTACCATTTTAAAAGCGCTTTCTGCCATTTCCGAAGAGCGGAAAGCAAAAGCTGCTCCTGCAAATTAAATGCGCTAGTTGCCATTTAAAAGCGCTTTGTGACTTCATTAGAAGCGCAAAGCGATTTATTAAAAGCGCTCAAACTCCTAACCCGTTTAGAAGATAGGATAACTGCCTCTCTAGTGAGCGAAGCTCAGACAACGCGCGCGATGCAACCCGCCAAAGTTGTTCGGTTAGCGCCAGCAACGAGGCGAAGGCTCAACGAGCAACTCATTTCCAATACAAACAATCAGCTAACCATTCAGCTATATACATACAAGGTGGGATTGGATTCGTTCGGCACGAGGCAACCGCCATAAGGGTGGATCTAATGAGCGATTTGCCTCTGGCATGAACCTGTGCATTCAGGCGCCTAGCCGCCACCATGTTGTACATTTACGTAGACCTAAGCTGCCACCATATGCACTTACTCACTTTTCACAATGACACAGAGCAACGTGGCGTGGCCTACGATCTCCTCCTAAAAAATAGTATACTTTTAAACCGCCATCTCCGGCCTACGATTTCGTCCTTGTGCGTACAACCGCAGCTCGGGCTTACGACCTCCTTGTTCAGTGAGTTGGTGCAGTCAGGCCCGTTGACGGCCAAGCCCGGGACGCGTCTGGTACGCGATAACCCCTACAACTGCACGTATCGTACCCCAGTAAGCGCTATCAAGTGTAAGGTTGCTCAACCCGTGCGTGGTCAAGACACACTTAGAGACTCACGGATAGGCGCTGCTCCAAGCAATGGTCCGAATGGGTGTTTATTCTAACCACAGCTAAGAATAAGCTAACTGGCTAATAAACGGCAGACTACTTATACCGAGCCTATGGAATGTGAAGTATGTACTTACGCATGGCATCCCTAATGGTGCCATGCTTACACGCCCCATTCAAACAAATGAGCCGTGACGCCACTGCTTAGAACCTACGATCATGTATCACTGATCACGATCACTGATTTCCTCGAACGCGTAGAACTGGACGAACTTGGACGACCAGAAGACTTGATCGAACTAGACGATCTCGAACGACCTGGAGACTTGATCGACCTTGAACGAACCACTTGACCGACCAGCTGACGAAACCTTAAACCCCACACGAGAAGTATTAGACACAAACGCGACGCCCACTTTCAGTGATCAAAGCACAAGCGAATCGAACTCCGCCCATCACCCCAATACTGTTGAGCGTGCATCGCGCGACATCGCATTCTCAGCTCTCAAGCCTATCAGCTCAAAGTGCTTGTCACCTCGCTCTCTCCCCTCTTTCAAGAAGAAAACGACTGTTCCCAGGACAGCCAAGCTAAGCACTCAAGTACTCGCAAGCTCGAGTAAGCCTTCAAGCACCTCAAACGCTCGACCTTGTACCCAGGACAAGGGAGAAACACGTCCAATCTGTTCCCAGGACAGATGACGAAGCGCATGTACCCAGGACATAAGCGCTAGCAAACACACGCTCCCCTACAGGCGACATGATATAAGCGAATCAGAACACCCTGTAAGAACCATAATCGAACTCCGGAAACGCGGGAGTATCCGTTCTGAACTGGGACCAATGAGAACCTGAGGGTGGCATCTGACAACGCCCCCAAAACTTGTTCCGCAACCTGTCCACATTCTGATCCGACATCAACGGCTGCGTTCTCCAGTTCCAACTAGATGGGTTCTGACCCGAGGTCTGATTCCAGCTCCAGCTCGGTCTGCACTGCCAGGCAGGAAAATGGCGAGGACGATCCCTACAGTAGCCTCTATCGGACGAGCGCTCCCTCTGTCTCCTCCAATTCTTGGGACCCCGAGCCCTGACTGGCTGCTCGACGCTAGCTGTCTCATTGGCGTCAAAGGATGAAGGTACAACAGCCGACGGAAACACCTTCCCTTGGCCATTCGAGAACCCAATGCCGACTTTCTCCATCAGGTCGTTGCCTATCAAGATATCGACAGGAAGATTGAAGCTAACTGGCGCCGTCACTTCGAACGGAATCGCTTCGTTCTCACGCGAGCAATAGACGCCCTTCAACCTCACTGAACCCGTGCTCGAGAAAGTGGAGCCATCGATACCAGTCAACGGGAAGTTCTGATCCTGCGCGATCAAATCAGCGCTGCCATTCTGAAGCAAAGTCTCAACGACTCGAGGGCTGACAGTGGTCGTGGTGGCGCCTGAATCTAGGACGGCAACCTGACTCTTCATCTGCCCATTCTTGAATCGGCGCTTCAAATCGGGCGCGACTTGCGGCAAATCGTCAAAGAGGAAATCCGTCGCAGGAATCAATTTCGATTTCTGGTCCTCCTGCTTCGAGAGCTGGCACAACTCATAGGACGACAAATCCCTAGCCGACATGGCGAACGCATGTCCGGCCCATTCCTGAGGAAAGCCGGCCTGTGTCACCGGCGGCTGAGAGTCAACCCTCTGCAAAGACGAAGCCTGCTCAGATGGAACCTGCGAGTGAGAGGCGAGCGTTGGTGGCGGCTCATTCACCCAGCGCGACGACTGCATATTCTGCGCCTCAGCCGGCGGATGAGACTGCTGATTTGGCGGCCTCTGTGCCCTGATCGCATCCTGTTTGAAGCAACGGTCGACCGAGTGACCAAGAAACGGCGTGTAGCCCTTATCACGGCAGAAAGTGCACACCCGATTCTGGCATTCAGCCGCAACGTGTCCCTTCTGACGACAGCGGAAACACTCGCGAGCGGACTCAGAACCACGATACAGAGGACGATCCCCAATTCTATCATGACGCGCTTCTTCAGGAGGCAGCGGTTGAAACACTGGCCCTGCTGGCGCATTCTGCTGCGGCTGTCCAGAAGTCCTTTGCTGACCTTTCGGCGCCCTCTCAGAATCCGACTTAACAGCCTGTTGCTCCATCTCACGCTCGCTCTCCTTCTTAGCAGCTGCGGCAACAAGCTGTGTGTGTAAAAAGTTCAACCTATGCTTTGTGTCTGTCAAAATTTGGTAAACAGTATAGTGAACTTTGTACACATCGTTAGCCGCAGCTGGAGGAAGTGTCTTGAGAATGTGTACCTTAATGCCAAGTGCATCTATCCCCACGATACGGTTGTCTGTACAGCTGATCTGAAGCTCAGTGATATCGCCGCGTTCGCTATATGTTATCGGCATGATACGACGCCATTTATCTGATGTTTCCTACCTGTGTAAAAACGTCACATCCAACAAAAAAACTTGCCAAAAGATTGGTGCGAGCGAATTCCTGTTTTCAGCGTACGCATTTCTGTTTCCGAGTGCACATTCATCAGTAAACAGCTGTTCTGGCCATCAGACGAAAATCTTGATTTTGAGATTTTCTTAAATTTTAATTCCAAATATCTCGAAATTGAAATTAATTGAAACTGTAAAACTACATCACAAACTCTTATTGGCATACGGCCTTACCATTTCGGCATTCAAATTCGTCAAAAAAACAACGTTCTCTTTTGTTGATTTATAGAATTTTGAAAAATAATCATGTATTTCTATTAAATTCCACATTTGCAAAAAATTTCTCTTGCGTTACAAATTATCCGCAGTCTATGCTCTTTCCATTTCTGAAGAAATTTCGCCGCTATATCATCAGATGAAAAAGTCGATTTTGACATTTTCATATTTTGATTGAAAATATCTCGAAAGTGCAATTTTTAAAAACTTCAAAACTATGTCACAAATTCTTATCGGCATACGACCTTTCCATTTCTGCATTCACATTCGTCATTAAATGACTCTGTATTTTAGTCAATCTATGCAATTTTGACAAATAATCGCGTATTTCTATGAAATTCCACATCTGTAAAAATTTCTTTTGTGTTACAAATTATCCGCGGTCCATGCTCCTTCCATTTCTGAAGAAACTTCACGGCTAGTGCATCAGACAAAAAAGTCGATTTTCGACATTTTCGAATTTTAATTGCAAATATCTCGAAAATGCGAAATTAGCAACAGAAACAAACATCCGATCCATACTCAGCGACCTCGAGTCTACTTGACCACATATGTCACACATTTTACTTCGGTGCCACGGAAACACAGACACACAGACACACAGACAGACACACACACACACAGACATTGTCAACCGTATATATACACCTCGCCGCGCTGAGGCGCGGCGAAAAAACGCCATCGACCGTCCACTCATTATCTTCGAGGAAGGCCTGATTTGCTGGAAGAAGCGACTGATGAACGACAAACGCCTGGCAAGATTCGTACCGAGCCTTATTCTTGACATTTTCCCGATGGCAGATCTGACCGCAAGGACACACGAGAGCCTCTGTCTCTGGCACCGCTATGGCACTCTCAGCGGTCCGGAACTCCCGCTCCATGATCGAACGCCACTGGTACACCGACTGGTAGTTCTGCTGACGCTTGCCCCAAAGTGACGCCATCTTGACCGTTCTCGTTCTCCTATCGGCGAAGTTGGTAGTCAATCGATCGACAACCTGCTGATAATCGACCTTCACTTCCTCCGACATGGACATGAAGAACTTCAGGGCGTCACCCGTCAACAACTCCAACAGGTACTTCCGTTTGACTGCCTGCGGGTAATTCTCGACGGCAATTCCGAATTCGACGAACCAATCAGCGAAATTGTCCCTGTCTAGACCCGCGAATTTAGCCAAACCCGGTCTGGTATACGCCAACGTGTTCAATACCGTACCCAAACCGTTCAAGCCATCGGCGGCGATAGCTGTAGAAGAGAAAGGACCCGCCGAATCAGGCGGCGCCCGCGAGTGATTAAGAATCGCTTCCATCTGACGGCGCGACTCTTCCCTATCCCTGTCCCTATCAGCCATCATCTGCTGCACAAGCTCCCGCTGCGCCAAATCTCTAGCCGTCCGCTCCTCGCGCTGTTCTCGCTCCTTCCTCTCAGCCTCACGCTCTTGCCGCTGGAGTATCAACTGCAACATCTCCTGTTGGGCCACCTGCTGCTGACGCTGCAATTCCGCGAACATGGACACGATTTGAGGAGCCGGTTCCTGGGAAATCGACCTATCCGCCACCCGCTCAGAGGAAACACTGTCCCTATCACTGTTCTCGAGATCGCCGTCTTCCAACCCATTCGCCTGCCCGCTCTGGTCCAGATTCAGCTTTTGAGAGACCTCCTTCTCTTCCGGAACCTGCTGTCTCACCGCCAGAACCGAAGCATCCACCCAACCGTAGTCGACATTCTCATCGACCAAAATCTCATCCGTCGTCCGTCTCTTAGCGAGGGACACCGGCTTCTTTCCTGACTGCTGACCATCCATTGTGATCAACACTCACACCCACAGGAAAGTGATTCCCACTAGCCACCAAACGCCGATCCTATACCTCCACCCAGCTCAAACGCCAACAGACATTCCAAATACTACGTCTCCTAGGAACTGTTCCCGAACGGTACTAGCGTTCCCGGACAACGCACCAGTTGTAGTCAGGCCCGTTGACGGCCAAGCCCGGGACGCGTCTGGTACGCGATAACCCCTACAACTGCACGTAGCGTACCCCAGTAAGCGCTATCAAGTGTAAGGTTGCTCAACCCGTGCGTGGTCAAGACACACTTAGAGACTCACGGATAGGCGCTGCTCCAAGCAATGGTCCGAATGGGTGTTTATTCTAACCACAGCTAAGAATAATCTACCAGGCTAATAAACGGCAGACTACTTATACCGAGCCTATGGAATGTGAAGTATGTACTTACGCATGGCATCCCTAATGGTGCCATGCTTACATTGGTGTGGACTCATTCAGCAACTTGGTGGGGGACTCGTTTGGTAATTGGGTGTGCACTCGTTCAGTAATTGGGTGTGGACTCGCTCAGAACCCACCTGTGATGCCACAGCGCGAACCAACTCGGAAAGCGGAAGTGATTCACCCCGTCCGAGAACAATGGCCTGACGTTTCGACAGACCCACTAATTGTCCGGCCGAGAGTGCAGCTCGGTGAATCGTCTTCGCCCGTTTGCGCGCGACACAAACAAACAACCGACGGCGGCGGCGGAGCGCGCGTCCTTCTTGCGATGCAATTAATCTTGCCGACTGCGTCAACGGTTGTTCGTTCGCCTCGGCCGTCGACAGCCCACGAACGATATTTGAGATCCACTCGGTTTCCTTCTTCTTCGATTTGGAACCGGTCGGCCTCTCGCGCGAACTTTTGTCAACAACAGACACAAATCAACGCAAGGAGGCGCCGGATGCCAGGCTGCTGCGCCTCGCCCTATTGTCTCATCCTCCCACACTCCGATTTGCGTCTTTCCGAGAAACAAACAATCGTCCGAACGCGTATAAATGACTGCCCGGAGTGTTGCAGGGTCAAATCCAACTCTTGACTACCCAACAATCAAGTTAAAGTTGAACTCCGAGAATGACACTGTTGAAGGTATTCGTCGCGAGCGGAGCGCTTCTCTGCGCGTTTCTGTTGTTGGCGCCATGCGGTTGCGCCGACGGCGCTGGGAAGCGCCAGGTGAAGGTCAAGGTCAACGCGTTGGACATCGCCATCGCCGGCCTTCACAACTTCCTGATCAGCGAGGAGGACGCCGACGACTGCAACCTTGTCAGCCTGGGGGGAATTGGAGGAACGGGCGCCGGCCCAGGCATTCCCACCGCCATGGGCGTCATGTTTGGCAACGCCACGGTGAGGGCTCCGAAGCGTTTCGGATGAAGATGAGACTGGCCGTTTATTCTTTGTTGACGACAGTAATCGAATATCGCTGCTGTTGTCCATCCAGTGTATTCCTATTGGGTGAATCAGATCGCCATAGCACAACAGTGACAACACCACCCAGTATGTAGGTAGCACTAGCCGGTGTTGTAGCCCTTCTTGTCTTCATCGAATTGAATCCCCGCTGCCAAATCTCTGTAACTCTCGTGTCACATCACATTGAGGAAGACGATTGCTGCAACGTGTTTAACTAGTCTAGTATCATGCATGGATGCTCTGTTCTTAACTTCCTTTCTTAAGTTCGGTGCTCCTTCTGGTCCAGAGGGGACTAAACTGCGGAAACGGCGCAAGACCAAGAGCGAGAGTGGCAAGACTGTTCACGCTGACCAAGAATTCAGCGGGGTCAGCTATATACTTACACTGCTTGCTAGAGTTGTCAGTTACAATCCAAACCGAATTTCTCGACTCCTTCAAATATTCTACGAAACGTCGTTCAGCTGCGCGTTCTTGGCTACGGCGTCGTGCAGCAGGAGGTTGGCCCTCGAGAAGCCCAGCTGTTAGACAAGCGCACGGGAGAGCCCAACGGCGAGATCGTCCAGGTCGAGAGCCAGACCATGCTCATGGGTAAGATCGTCGACGGACTCGGCGCGCTCGTCGATGTGAGTACTCATTGTAGCTCTCTCTTCCTCTCGCTTGGAATAACAATGTAATCCGCCCGATTCACGTCTACAGGAGGAGGACTCGAAGAGGATGAAGCGCAAGGGCCAGCGCCTCTTCAAGCGCATCAAGGCACGCAAGCTGTGCCAGAGCAAGCAGGACTTGAGAGCGCGCCTGGAGGAAGCTGAAGAGGCGGAAATGGAGGCCGACGGCCTGGAAGAGTACAACCACGTCCCTTCGGTGCAGCAGCTGGAGGACTTCGAGCAAGAAGAGGAGAAGCAACGGCCGGAGAGCGAGACGGAGCGCAAGAAGAGGCGCAGGGCGGAGAAACAGGCCCGGGAAATGGCCTCAGAATTCGCCCAAGGCGTGGAGGCCATCGTCCACGTGGAGGAGGAAAGCGGCACGGCCATCAAAGCCTTCCTCGTGCGCTTCTTCGACGCCACCGACCTGGAGAAGCCCAGCTACCCACACTTCATCGTCGACGAGGACGGTGGGCTTACTCTTCGTTGATTCAGTCTCGCTTGCGACTCTTTTGAGAAATCCCTGAATCTTCTTCAGGCCACATAGTCCAAGAGTGGGAGGGCCTGAACACTGACCTTTTAGCCACGGGTCCGGGGGGCAACGAGCGAACGGGTAGAATCGACTACGGTCTCAACGGGATGCCCAAGCTGGACGTAATCGAGCTGGGCAACGGCCGCTGTCGCTTCGACACCTCCAACGTGCGCACCGTTGACCTCGGGCACCAGTGGAGCAACTACAAGACGGACGGCTTCGAGTTCGACTGTCACGAGCAGCAGCAACGACTGGTAGGTATTCTCGAAACAGTTGTGTTCACTTGTCCGCTGTTCGGGTAGCTGTGGCTCGTGAACAGCTCCAGACTCCAAATTCCAAAGTCATCCACAAAGAGTGAGTGCCGCAATACACGTGAACACTCTCGAGTGCGCCAACTGAAACGCTCCAATGAATTGCAGGTGAACGGCGGCTTCTCCGCCCTCAACGACGCCCACTACTACGGGACCAAAGTGTTCGACATGTACCGCCAGTGGTACCAGTCGTCTCCCCTGCGCGAGACGCCCCTGCAGATGAAGGTCCACTTCGGCTACGGCTACGAGAACGCCTTCTGGAATGGAAGGGCTATGACCTTTGGTGATGGAAAGAACTTCTTCTTCCCACTGACCAGTCTGGACATCGTGGCACACGAGGTCTCACACGGGGTCACCGACCAGTCCTCCGACCTCGTCTACGCCGGGGAGTCGGGAGGGCTCAACGAGGCTTTTTCCGACATGTCCGGTAGGCGACAGAATGAACAACCTTATCCTTCATCAGCAAAATAACGCTGTAAATCAAGCCTCTACATACTGTAGTCTATCGATACCCAAACATTCTACAGGCAAGGCGGCCGAGCGCTTCGCCAGGGGTCGTGACCATGTCAACTGGAAACTGGGCAGCGACGTGACCAAGTCTGGCGCTCCACTGCGCTGCATGGACGACCCTCCCTGCGATGGCATGTCCATCGACCACGTGCGCGACTTCTACCCAAGAATGGACGTCCACCATTCCAGCGGCGTCTTCAACAAGGCATGTGAAGCCACGTTTGAACTGTGCGAAGTTCAATTGGGCGATTAGAACGGTGAAGCATGCACATGTGTAGTCAGGTCAGGTGCATCTCAGATCCAGAACGTTTCTTGTGAGATCGAAAACTCGCGACGTCTAGTCGACGAGCGTTGAGTGCTTGCCCTTCGATGCTGTGCTTACACTTCTCTTCTTCCGCAGGTGTTCTACCTGCTGTCCCAGCGTCTGGCCTTCGACGTGTGGGACGCCTTCGACCTGTTCTACGTGGCCAACACCAAGTACTGGCAACCCAAGACCACCTTCACGCAGGCGGCCGAGCTTCTACTAAAAGCTACTGAAGACCTGAAGGCGGGCAAGCACCTGCCCTGGAGCTACGGCCACGTCAACCTCGACGACATCGTCGCCGCCCTCGGACACGTCGGCATCCTCTGCCACAGTCAGGGAGCCAGACAGTGGAGCTGCCGCAAGGAGGCGTAGCCGTCGGACGACATCTTTCTAACTTAGGATGTGTTATGATGGACTCACTGATCGAACGATCATCTTCTCTCGCGGTTGTACAGGATCTCACTCGGTCGCTTATACCTATGAATACAGTACTCCAGAAGTCGGTTTCCGTGGCTGCCCCCCCCCCCCGCCACAATCCCGGCTTCCATGCACAGGTATGTAGTCACGATAGGCGTTGCTCCACACCGCAGGCAATTGGTGCGAAATCACTTGCGCGCTGTGAGGTCGTCCTCCAAGGCGAACATGTCTTCCATGAGAGCCTTGGTCCTGTCGAGCAGCTCGTGACGTGCTCTCTCCGGCTCCTCGCCCAGTAGTTCGTCCTGGGAGGCCGTCGTCGCCAGCAGACTCCAGAAGGAGAGTACGGCGAACTTGAAGAGACGCCTGGAAGCACATGGGAATTCAGTAGAACTTCAGTGCTTCTGGAGATGCTGGCAAACCTGTAGCCCTCAACCGTCTGCTCCTCGGTCAGTGGGCACTCTTGGCCAGCCCTCTTAAACTCCTCGAGCAGACAACTGTGGTAGTAGCGCAGCAGTTCGGCAGTGCGCTCGCGACGATTCTTGGAGTCGACAGAGCAGCAGAGGAAGCGCGCCGTGTCCTCCGAGGCGCAGCCGGGATGGCAGCGCTGGAAAACCGTGTTTCGACAAGTGCCGGTGTAGTGACGATACCTGTGATCGTATGAAACCTGTGACCGAGTGAATGTGTAACCGTACGAACTCTGTGCCCGTTTCTGGCAAATCCAATGGTCGTACAGAGTTTCTAGCTCTCTGTTTGGCTGTCCAGTGAAGTCCTGATCTCTTGACTGATGGCAAGGTCCGTAGTGTCAATAGGATTATGTATCTTCCACAATATATTCGCTTGATTATTACTTTTCCGACACAGGCAAGCGCTTCAAGTCTCGAGCTTACGATTGTTAAAGTACTTTGATTTTGACTCTAGCACTTTGACTCTGGCGGGTCAAAATCGAGAACACTAAATCATTCATGCCCCTCTAAGCTCGTCTACCATCAGGTCACTCACAAGGTTCGCACTCTGTAAAGCAGCCGAACTGTCGCTGGCTGACAGAGTAGGTATGTGGTCGTCACAGGTTTCGCCGTACGAATCCTGAGTCGACACAGGATCCGTACGGTCACAGAATTCGTCACACACCACCGGCAATCGAAGCTACCAATATCGCTTCTAGAATAGGCATCAAATTGAACGTCAGCGGAAACCTGCCAGTCGATGATGGCCACAAGTCGCTCTTCGCCACTTTCATTTTCTCTTCTGACCACAATGTTGGTCGTCCAGAAGTCTCCGTGCGCCAGCAGGGCTGGCAAACCCATTCTTTCGTGCTCCTGAAAACACTCCCTCAGTATACATACAGTCACAGAATGCGACATCAGTGTATACGTCGCTGTGTAACAGGTACTACGTGCTAAGGTATGTAGGTCGAACGTTCCGTACGAACGATGAAACACTTTGTCACAACTGCCGTTTCCGTAGCCGCTTCAATAATCGTCGAACAGAGCTCAACCTATATTCGCTGTAGAAAATCCGTTCAAACAATACCTACCGGCAGTAGTATATACGTAGTGTTGCCCCTCCGCCCTGCAACAAACCACGACCGTGGGGACGCATCGCTTTGCATTACACGTCTCGTGCCACCGTGTCTGGCTCACCAGATCCGCGTACAAGACGTGCTTGTTGAAATCGATGAAGCCCTTGAGTCTCTGCACCGTCTCCATGGAGAAGTAGTCCGGAAATCTGCTGGCGAGCACGTCCGCGTTGATGCGAGACATCTCCATGAGTCCCTCCTTGCTGGGCCCAATAAAGTCCTCGAGAGTTAGGTAGAGCTTCTCCCGCCAGCTGCTGTCCATCAGAGACAAGGCGTGATAGGCGGCTTGAGCAGCGAGCACCTAAGCGCCTAATGGGACTGGCGCTTCGTTGATCACGAATGCGTACTTATGTAGGTGCAATACAGGTTCCAACTGTTGCTGATGGGGCTTGGTAGGTGGGTCATTCCAGACGAAAGCTCACGTCTTTCAGCAGGGGGAGCTCGAGCTTGTCGTAGAGAGGCGCTTGACATAACCTCCGCTGGCCGTGAGATCCTCGAGAATCAGTAGTCCGGCCTGACCTTTCTCCAAGTCTATCTCTTCCACCACGAAGCACTTGGGCACTTCAGGGTCCCGCTCGCGACCGCTGGCGAATTTGTAGAAGGCGCACTCGTTGTTGTGGGCCTGAACCAGAGGAGTTCAAAGGTTGTAGTAAGACGCGCTCGTACAGAAGTTGGTTCACCAGCTCTTTGACGTCAGTGGCCTCAGATTCGTACACATCGGGCCGAAGCTTCCCAACACCTTAATGAAACCCAAATGCTCGAATTTAAAAACGCTTGATTCAGTCTGACTTTTG